>JAODLI010001590.1:0-11127 GCA_027575585.1 Percopsis omiscomaycus
CAGACCACTAGACTATCCTGCCCCCTACTGGCTGGGAGTCCAACACCCAGACCACTAGACTATCCTGCCCCCTGGTGTAATTTGTTAGAAATGCCATAGACATCGTCAGCTATCAGCGAGTGAGATGCTCTGTGAGAACATCTGCTTTGGCTTTTGGGTTGTTTATTTTCAAAATCCTTACTCTTTCATTCTTTTCTTTTTTTTAGCCATCTCCTGTTGCAACTCTCAAATCCTAACTACAGTACAGCCGCTTTAAAGATAGCAATTATAAATGTTTACAATCTGTACAATCTGCCTGTTTCCAATTTCCTTTTTGGCGACACCTGTCGTTAAGGGGTCAGTGATCAGTTCAAAACAACCGCTGACACACAAGGACACTAAAACTCCATTGTGTTTCACTTTGTCTCTCTCTGCCGTGTGGCCACTGGTGGATGTGTTCCAGGAATGCCACACCTCAGAACTGCAAACGAGACCATCAGTGTCAGTATCGGGCCATGGCATGCATTTTTAAAATAGAATATTATACCTGCCCAGACCCTTGATGCCAGAGGAACCCCGCGCCAGGCACTGCAGTCTCAGGCGTTCCACTGGATCGGAACACTCGGAGAGCCGGCGCTTGGCATTCATCGCCATCTCGCGGTCGTGCCTTGATGTGCCTGCCATCGCTAAAGAGGGAGTAATAGGTCAGAGGTCAGCCTGGGGGGGGGGGGGGGGGCTCAACAAAACAGCTCTCCGCTTTCATTAAACTGTGGGTCAGCTTGAGGTTATGTTTCCAGTAATGTTGTGCAAATTAATAGGTGAAGTAGTTTAGGCTACTAATTGTAAGTCGCTTTTGGATAAAAGCGTCTGCTAAATGCTTAAATGTATGTAAATGTTATGTAAAACACCTATTAGGTCTATATTCATTCAATAGCATCATTATAGTTATGGTAACAAAAAAGGTGAATATTGCCTGAATTATAGTATCATTATCATTCTAGGCCATTGTGTCGATTTATGCTTTATGTAGTCCTCTCTCAAGCCTGAATCACATAACCAGGGCGTATAGAAGTGACATGGGCATGACGGTTTAAATGTCAGGCGCCATGTAAATATAATTTGACTAGGCTAATCTTAAAACAGGGTTTTGCCTTTGTTAAGATTAGACATCAAGTCACAAGGCCAAACTCTAAAGTCAAATGCAGTTCAAGAGCATTGCTGAGAAAGATCTCATACTAGGCTACATTATAAACTATAAAGACAATGACTTTTCTTTTAAAGTGTTTGGCCAGTAATACCACCACAAAAAGGTTCACGCAAAATGCCATAAAATATAAGAAACAAATATTTAAGTTAAGGTGCTAGAAAATACAGGCACCAGAATAAACAAGGATGTAGTAGCTACTTTCATAAATTAGAAATAATAATGGATATAATTACTGTATAATGGATACAAAATAAAAGGAATATAAAACGTAGGCCTACAATAATTTTTAAATAAACATGATGATACGTGCCGTCATTTTGTCACACCCAAGTCACATACTTATCTGTGTTGTCACACTGGGGAAAAAAATTAATGGATTGTTGTTTCGCCGCTAGCGGTCGTAACAGAAGGAAGTAACGTTAGCCTTCATAATACATACTGGCCTCGTGGGCTCGTTTTTATCACACTACAACTGTAAATAAATATCGATATCTAAAATCAACTCATTTCCGCGTGTATATTACCCATTCAACTTACCTATAAATTAATAGTTTTGATTCACTGTTCTGCCAAAACCTGCACAGCACCGATAGTCCCAGACGACATTAGCCCCTCCCAATAGCGTCCTGTGGTTTCCTTAGCAATGTACCATTCCCTTTTCATGATTGGTTTATTTGTTGTCTGGCCCAGCCCTGATCCAAATAGTGTTCATGGCTGAACTAATGAGAAGGGTCGATATGGTGATAGATACTGTAAGTTACTACATTACCAATACTTTCGTTAGAAAACCTTATTTAGTTTTGAAACGGACGATTGATAGAGCAACTTTATTACCATGTAAAGATAGGTTCTGTACGATGGTAGATTTGAAGGAGACGATAATTGAGAGAAACAATCAACATCCTGGCAAGTAATTCACATCAAAGCAGGCGATATCGTTACTGTTCCCCTGTAGTAGAACATGCAATGACTATTTTGAAGTTGTCACCTCCCTTGCATCCACTGATTTAACAAAAATATAGCTCAAATATTGAATATTAAACCTAGTTTGACCTTATTGGTCATTTTCAAGGAATGAGCAGACAATGTAAATGGTTTTATACAGACAATAGCCAAGTCATCTATGACATTACCATGAATAAAGAACCACAAACCTCAAACTAAAGTAGTCAATATCATAATATATTAAATCTCTAGTTAGTCCCACCTGTAAGTGAAAGACATTCACACAGAATATGATGCTGTAATAGGTTTTATTCAATTGCACATTATCATACACCATACAATATATTTGATCTTAATAATACACAAGACACAAGAGATAGTAATCTATACCTCATAACTATTCTCCATTTCGCGAATCAGAAAAAAAAAGTGCTGGGATAGTGAAATACAATAATGTTAGTACATAAAACCAAAACACTTCTTCACCAAAATCACCAATATGATCTGAAAATCAGTCTAGGGCATAATAAGGGTCGTGGAGGATTTTACAGTTTTTGGAGGGTGTAGGTTAAAAAAAGCATCATCCTGATAACAGAAATAAAGTATTAACAGAAGTGAAACGATCTCATTCAACATGTTCTGTATATTACTATTAATAAACCCATATAATACAAAAAAATATATTAAACAATATTTACAAGAGTATTGTTAGCAAAGACAATAGATTTCCTGGCCCATTTGTAGAGACTCCAGCATATTAAAATGTTGTGGACATTCATTGTAAATGCCATTAAGAGTAGACTAATCAAATCTGGATACAGCATTAAAAATACACAACAGTCCTTAACTTCTATTTTTCGAACACTGTAAAGTATAATTTCATTACTCAACGCTCAGTAGTACCAGCTGGCAGGAGCTCTCGACCAATCAAATGAGATAAATTATATTTTAAAAAGTCAGTTTTATTTAGTTTGTTCTTTTGTGAGTGTTATTTTTAATCATCCCATGAATTAGAAAAGCAAACACCTGCCATTTTCAGCAGTTGGCACAATTGGAACCAATTATAACCTTTAAATACAACCCAGTATAATCTTTAAATAACAAAAAACATGAATTGGGTAATAAACACTTACCACAAAAACTTGCACTTAAAATAACAAATGTTTCAAGACGGTACTTACATTTATGATCCTACATAAAAGGGGAAAAAAATAATTCTGAAGGTCTAAAGAAACAGAAGGAACTACAATAGCCATTACAGTATGGAAGTGTGCATTGCATTGTCATCTAGGTTCATTTTACAGCAGCATCTTGATTTTCAGACCCAAAAATTGCACCATCCACCCTTCAGAACACTAGCAGACAACACAAGGTTAACTCAAACAGAAACACTGAAAATAAATACATACCATTGTGAATAGAGACAAGAAATAAAAAAAATAAAAGCACAACTAAATTCCGCAACGCTTCATTTAACCTTATCAAGCCGATCTGAAGGCCCTCAAGTGATAGGTTTCAAACATGCACCTATTGTAGAGATCACTGTAGTTTCAGAAGAAGACATTTGTGTGCATATGAATCAAGTCTTAATAATGAACCAGTTGTGTCATGCAGCACACTGGCTATAATGGACAGAGCACAACAAAACTGAAGGCATCCACAATAATATGCTGTCTTGACTTTTTAAGAAATGTTTTGATTACCCTCTCTGGGAAATCTTAACATTTTTCCTCAAATCATATTGGTAAAACTAAACAGCGTCAATGTTAATATTTATCATATTTGTTTTGACAATCTCATTCCAATCATGTTGGTTTTAGGGATTTACGAGCACAGTCTTCACAGTATGTAATTTCATTGACACGTTTCAGAAAAACTTTCCATGTCGCGTTTGTTTGATAACTGCAGTGATGCTGGGAGACAAAGTGATGGTGCCATGGCATTTGTATGCAGAAGTTGCATGAGGTCCATCTGCTTCGGGGAATGGCTCAGTGCCAATGTGTTCCCCCGTCAGACGTCGTCAAAGATTCTGCTCCGAGACGACGACATGGAGAGGTATCTTCCTCCTGAGTGCCTGGACAACAAACACATACCTTAAGAACATACTGTTTCGAATTCAAGGGACACTCCTGAATTTGTGCCCTAGTGGTTTAAACCATTGTACAAAGATGTTGTTTTGGTTTTCGACTCAAGAGTGTATGCCCCTCCCTTTCTAAAGCGCTGAGTGGGTGGCATTCCTCTCTACACCCCCCACACACAGCTCTCTTAGACTTACACTGTTCACTACCCCTCACCCAACAGCCACATGCATAATTGTGTGTTATAAACATTGTGCTGGGGCAGAAATCTGGGGTTCTGGGGGCCCTAGTGTCGTGGGGCCAGACTTATTATGGTATAAACCGTTTGGGGCCGTGGGCAAACAGAGTTTGCATTACAAGAACCAGCATTGGTCCTCCATTATAGACGGTGAGGGTATATAGTAACAGAGCCAGAATGTCCCCCAGAAGTGTACTCTCGTCACGTAGTGCCGTAGTCACGTCTAGCCCCATGAGACTAGGGGACCCCATAACACACACGAGTGTACCTTTCAATTCCAAAATTCCTTTAAAATTCAGACTTTTTTCCTCCCTTCGAACTGAACATTCCTCAGTTGGTGTTGCACATTTGTTGAACATGCCTTAACTTTATTGGCTATCTACGGGGGGCAGGATAGTCTAGTGGTCTGGGTGTTGGACTCCCAGCCAGTAGGGGGCAGGATAGTCTAGTGGTCAAGGCGTTGGACTCCCAGCCGGAAGGTCGTGGGTTCGATCCGCAGAGGTGGCCTACCTGTAAGCATCCTTGAGCAAGATGCCTAACCCCTACCTGCTCCATGTAATAGCACCATGTGATTGTAAGTCGCTTTGGATAAAAGCGTCTGCTAAATTATCAAATTGTAAATTATCTGACTGGGAGTGGCAGGATAAGATCAGAGACAATTAGTCACACCTCAAGAGAGGAATGTTAGCTAAATGACATGTTAGATAGATTTGTGTCCAGTCCTTTCAGGTCCCTTTAGACAACACAAGTGACCACACAGCTTGAGCAACTCTGAACTTTACAAACTGTCAATTATACAGTATACTGTCTAACTGATGTTTTCTTCATTTAAGAGCAGATCTTCACCTGGTGGAGTCGGCCTCCAAAGGGTCATCTGTGAGAGCCTCTGCATTGAAGTCGAGGGGTTCGGCATCCTGGAGAAGCTCGATGCAGTCTCTTTCTGCTCGAGCCCCGGTACGAGAATACTTTGCCTCTGTTTAACAAACGGTAGAGTCGAAATACACATCCATTAGAAAAGAAGTCATCTTGATTTGGGCATCAAGCTACAAAACTAAACTATAAATCAGCAGAAGATGATAATCTGGATGGATATAGAGTGAGTGAGAATATTGAAATATTGTATGGGTTGCCTTTGTTTGTTTGGCTGCCTTTTTAGAATGTAAAATGTGCTTAATTCAGCTCAATTGATTTATTTGCAATGCAAGTTTGCAATGCAAGTTGTAACTAGCCAGCCAAATTCTCAACCAATATGACACGGATTGAAGTCACTAAAGTAGACACTATCCGGGTTGTCTACACACCAATTTACAACCCCGACAGAGAGGGCCGGTAATATGTCAGCCGAAAATAGAATGACGATAAAGTCGGGCTATGGACCAAGCCTAATCTCTATTACAACCAGTATGAAACAACCTCTCCTTGAACACTATCACAGGAGAAATCACAAAGACAATGGCAAAATGAAGTCATTATTAGTAATTAACGTTGTACAGGCTATTTCAGGTGCCCGACCAATGTTTCTGGGGATAGGAACGGTACCTGGGGCAGGATTGGCTAGTGGTTAGGGTGGTGGACACTGCATCGCTTTGGATAAGGCATCGGCTAAATTGTAACTGAAGCTCAACTACAGCCTTTCACTTCCAAAACTGTATCTCCTGGCTTGATACTCACGTCTGTTAGCAGTAGGGTTCACAGTGTCCGAATAATTGGTCTCCTTCATTTCAGACTGAGTGTTTCTGTTCCGGGCCGAGTAGTCATCTCTGGAGTTTCCATAGCGCTCCTTCCATTCCTACAATACACATTGCAACCCCACGTTGACCTGTTATTCGATTACTACTACTACTACTACTAGCTACTACTAGCTACTAGCTCCTACTACTACTACTAGCTACTACTACTGCACCGGTATTGTGCCAGACCGCTAACTAAAGTGTACTTTGTGACAAACACAAAAATGTATAAACAACCTTTAACAGCATTTGAAAAAATATTTAATAAATAATTTCACAACCCCCCTAAATACATTTTGTTGCATATCAGCTCAATGACAGAACTACTTCATGTGAAAAACAAGATGCTAAGATACTCACTCTGCGTCTGTTCTCTCCATCTTCAATCCTTTGTCGTTTTCTTTTCTCTATTAAAACAGAGAGAAGACTTTCCTTGAGTGCAAATTTATAGCAAAATTACCCACGCTGTTATATCAACTATTAGTCCATAAGCACAATTTTCATAAGCCACAGACTAATATTACAAACTATAATAAACATGTTAAATATGATTATTTAACAGTCCAATAGATTACGTATGATCTGATGAGTACTGACCTCGTCTGATTAGCTCTTTGCCCTCATCAATGAGGTCAGAGGTCATTTCACTGTCACCCACAAACTGCTGGAAGCCCAGAAGGTTAAGGCAACGGGTCCCCAAGCTGATGAAAGAGTTCATTACTACCACCATCTATCATTATAACCTCTTCTGAAGTCGGAGGAAGACAGTCCTATGCTGCTGCAATGTTTATTGTCACATATCTTAGAAACCCATGATAAAGAAGACACCTGTGTCTTTTTTACAGGCCCTGTAATACAACTAGTCTGTCAGGGGAAAGGATATTAGCCTAATTCTTTGTATCAAACAAAGTATGTCCTATGTGGGCATATGTAAGGTTTAACGTTATGTTGTTAACTGGCAATTATGTGACAATTACATCTCAGGTGAGTTTGCGGGGTACCGCAAAAGTAATAAAGTAAAGGGAGTAATAAAGTAAAGAAAAATTTTAGTAACAACTAATGTACATTACTTTTTTTGAGTAACGACCCCAACACTGTCCTTTATACACCATTAGTATTGTTTACAATGTCACTTACCTAAAGTAGGTAGCAATACAGAGTATTACTATCAGCATAGGGTAGTAGATATAGAAGCCATTAGCAATAAAGGACAGGACACGCATTGACCCCATTATCTGGAGAGAGAAACAGAAGGCCATAAGTCCTGATGGAGCGCAACAGAGGTGCTTTGAAACTGGCCAGGTAGCTCCGGTATTGATTTACAGAGGTATAAGCAGTCTGCTCTTTCTGCTGGTGGGAGATGGCAGAGTCCATGTGGATCAGTCCCAGGAAGTTCAGACACAGGGGAGGGGTCAGGCGACAGAACAGCCTGCAGAGAGGAACAGAAACACAAAGTCACGACACCGTCCGTCCGTCCGTCCCTCTCTCTCTCCCTCTCTCTCTCTCTCTCCCCCTCTCTCTCTCCTCTCTCTCCCCCTCTCTCTCTCTCTCTCTCTCTCTCTCTCCCCCTCTCTCTCTCTCCCTCTCTCTCTCTCTCTCTCTCTCTCTCCCACCCTCCTTCCCTCCCTCTCTCTATTACTCTCTCTCTCTCTCTCTCTCTCTCTGTTCCAGTTAATGATGCCTGGCTGGAGGGCCACTGCGCGGGGCAAATTGGAATCTTCCCCAGCTGTTTTGCCTACAGAGAGACCCCGATGATCGGCCCGCTGTGCGATGGCACAGGCTAACGTAGCCCACACAACTGAATTAAAGTTTGCTAGACTCGTCTGGACAAAACACATTTGCAGATATCCTCCGTTAAGTTAAATTACCCAAAAAGGTAGTGAAAGATGAACACTGTTTGATGTTTTAAGGTCTGCAGTCATACTAAACTAGAAAGATGAGACACTGTAGACCCTTGTCCCATAAAGTAATGAAGAATCATTACTAGAACTCAATATCTTTAGTTTATACAGTTCATTTTAGGAGGTGATGTGCTAGTATTAGAAATATGCAGAGAGATTAGAAATATGTAGAGACTTATAGAGATTAAAACAATTTCCAGGGGGAAAGTTTAGCTAAAACAAACCCTTTGTAAACATAAATGCACTGTTATCTGTTTGGTTGCTGAGAGTTGTGTTGACACGTTTCAGATTATTTTCTGTTTAAAGAAAGTACGCTGCTCGATTGCGTTATAACAGCGCTGGGAAGTTGCAGACTCAAATTGAGGAGTGTGCCTTTAGATTATGATTTTTCTGTTGTTGTTCTTTTTATTTTTCATTCTGTTGGTCAGCCTAGTCTTAATGCAGCTGTCCAGGATTGGACTCCTCCAGGTTTCAAAACATTATATATGAAACAGTAAGGCATGAATTACATCATTTTTCATTCGACTTTTCCCCCCGTTTATTGAGCCTCACACACTTCTAAGAACTGACATATTCAGAAAGAGCGCCTCACTATTTGGGGTGTTACATCAAAGCCCCATGTCTCCTTGTGCCACCCCAACTGCTGGGAATTCACCAAAGTATAACTAATAGGAAAGGATAACTATAAGGATAACTAGGATAATTTCTATCCCCGGGTGGTGATGAGCTAAACAGGGTGTTGTGTCAGAAGCATGCAAAGATGAGTATTACATGACAATAGTCATGTAATACTCATCTACAGCGTTTTTAGTTAAAGGCAGTATTTACCATTTGGCCGGGGAATTTTAGTATGTAGTCTATACATGCATATCTGAGCAGGATCAGTGGTTTGTAGTAGTGTTTTGCATCTGATCGCTATGAAATCCTTCAGTTGAAAGCTACTACAATCATCGAAAAGCGGTAGCGGCTTTCTTTAAAAGGCCAATATAAGATGCTTGGACACCGTACTTTTCAAACACATTTATTCTAAGTGTTGTTTTCCTGGTTGATGAACTTGTTGGCTGAAGCATCTGCCGTTGTTGGTTTTGTTTGTTTTGTCCTGTTTCAAAGTATTAAATTGAATAAACCATATTGTGCTCCTTTTCCAACACACCTGCCCCAACACACCTGCACACTTGGACTGCGTCATCAATATAGATGATCTGGGGCATTATCCAAAACTAATTATTACCACTGGGGCTCAACATCCTCAGCACTAAATGGCTCCTACAAAAGCCTCACCAGCATTCTGTGTGAACGCACGCCTCAGGTACATGGCATGGACAAAGCTCTAGCAGTAAGCTGCTTGTATTTGGACTCAACGCTTTGTATGTCTACAGACACTGGAAACAAAATGTGATTGGCCTGCGGCTTGCAGCACATTGTGAGGACTAACCTTCCACAGGATTCATTTAGATGGTCGCCGCGCTGAAGATAAGCAAATGCCAACACGGAACAGCTATATCTCCGTGCCATCGGAGCATAGAGTACATATAGCCTAAATGAGGAACTTGGGGACATTTAAAACGGTACAAACATAAGAGGCTACACACACTGCATGGACATGTGCATGTTCCAGTCATGTGCCTTGATTTAGGTTAGGTTGTGGTGTGTGTTTCCCTGAAAGTAGTGCCTCTGCATGCACCAAGAGAGTTCATGGCTCAGGTATGATGCAGGTACACAGTACCCTGCCCAAAGCAGGAGGTTCTAAGTATAATGTAATGGTACGTTTATTACAAGTAATTACCTAACCCTATTCCCAGAAAGGCACTATTGAGAAAAGCCTCATAAGTCCAAGTTCTGCCACTGGCACCATCCTTGGTCATCACAGTAAATGACTGATGTTGTAGCCGTAGCCAGGTAGCTAGTCATTGCTACCTACAACCTTACGCAGGAAACCCACATCAATGCACGTTACACTGACCCCCTTTGTAAAAGTCAGTTAACTTTTGAGTCATTGGGAGTTAGGCTTGTAATAAATCATGGGGATTAAATTAGGAAATGTTTCCCTCCTTTTTGCTCACATAGATCCCCAATAATAGTTAAACTGGATCCTGCTCAGGGCTCGTCGTTGTGTGGAAAAACAAATAACGCTAAGCAATACAGATATGTTGTGTGTAATGATGTGCAGTTGGTTCTGTATGTCTAAGTCCCCGTTGCCAAGAGCATCTCGGCAACGAGCTAAAGATAGTATTTGTGGTAACTGTAGTTGGACGGAGGGCCTTTCCTCTCCCCGAACACTGCGGAAGTGACCTGCCGGGGCATTAAGTGGCGGCGAAGGGAAAATGTCAGGTGCTTTTAGCTGTCTTCACAAAGGGTGGATGTAAAACCACGATGCGGGCATGGCAGCCACTAAGAGCTGCATTCGCTTATGAAACAGGAGACCTGTAATTATCACACTATTCTCCCGCAGCATCAACGCCCACCATCACCCACTGCCAGAGACGGGATGAACATTAAAAGCCTGATTATTTTTAATCTGAGGATCTTGTCAATAATAACTGTTTTGCTTTTACGACTGCTGAAAGAACCCCTGGATGGGATGAAAACGGTCACAAAGTATAATTGAATAAAATAAATATTAATATTTTTACAGCACAGATAATGTCATGGACCTAATCTTCCTGCAGATCGTACACCCATTTAAAAATGTCTGTTAAATCACTGTGGCGATGAGTCTTAAAGGAACAGTCCTCGATTTGTGTCCCGAACTGGACCTCGGTTCAAACCAGCGTTAAAATGTTGTTATTGTTGAGTGCTGCGTGCCTTCAGATCTCCTCTAGCTTACCTTCTACACCTTCACTGATCCAGTTTTTCGTCAGTCACTGACACTGACATAGTGTCAAGGTTTGCACTTCAGGTTAATGACATAGTAGGCTCGCATTCAGACAAATGACAGCTGATTTGTTCATGTCACTGGCATAAAACACCTCTGATAATAATAATAATAATAATAATAATAATAATAATAATAATAATAATAATAATAATAATAATAATAATAATAATA
>JAODLI010001591.1:0-11127 GCA_027575585.1 Percopsis omiscomaycus
AAGATTTGGGCCATGTCCTGCTCTGGGCTGCTTGGCCCCTACATTGCTGCTTGCAGCTATATTTATAATTGTTATTGTTGTTTTTATTATTGTTATTGTTGTTTTTATTAATAATAATAATATTATTAGTGTTATTATTATTATTTATAATAACAATAATAATATTTATTACTTAAATTATTTATCATAAAATAACATCTCTCGTGCACGCACCGTTTTCTGCGTTGCTGTAACAACAGTGTCACGGTGAATCTGTCACTCTGGTCCGCGCACGGACCACGCTGCCCACGTGAGGCTCTCTCGTGCGCACAGCTGGAAAGGCGGGGAAAACCGTTCAAACATTCGAACCCGGAACCCCAAAAAAATTAAAAACATTTCTGAGATGCGATATTTTATTTTTAATATTTTATGTAGGCCTACCCGTAACGTCACGAGCCTGCCTTTGGCCGCGTCGCTGTTTTTGTTTTGCTCCTCGCCTGCGTGCGTGCGTGCGTGTGTGTGTGTGTGTGTGTGTGTATACAAAGAGAGAATCGCAGCGCACCTATTGGACGCCGTCACGTGTGACAGTGACGATTCCTGCGCCCGATTGGTCCGCCCTCGCCTGTGTACGCGCGCACGTGCTTCCGGTTGGGTGTTGGAGAAAAGTGAGCGAGGCTAGTTAACGGTTTTTTAGGGAGACTTCGGGAAGAACGCACACACACACACACACACACACACACACTCGCACACGCGCGCGCGTAGGCTTTCACACGCGCCATCGGGCGGAGGCAGTTCCTGTTATGTACCGTTATGCGTGAGGAGGACCGCGCGCTTAAATCCGGCGGCGTCGTGACGCGCGGACGGGTTTAGCGGAGACACCGTGTCGTCGCTCCAGACGCGCTTCCGACTTCATCGCGCTTCTCTTCACTTTTTCGTCGTGGGCGAGGAAGAGCTGCGCGCGGGGTGCTTCTCCCCAAATGCAGCTCGTGTGATCCGGACACGGGCAAAGGGAGGGGGGGGGGGGGAGAGTTTAAGCGGCAACAAGTGGAGCTTTTTATTTTGTTTTGTTTTCCCTTTCGGCGGACGACGCGGAGCGGAGAGCCCGCGCGTGCTGCGCCCCGATGGACGAGCGTCAGAGGGACTCGGCCGACGAGGACCGCGCGTCCCTGTCGCCCGGGCTGCCGTCCCCGCCGCGCGCGGCCGGGGCCGCGGGGCCGCCGCACCGCACCACCAACTTCTTCATCGACAACATCCTGCGGCCGGAGTTCGGAGTCCGCGGGAAGGAGCGGGGCTCGCGCGCCGCGCCGCTGTGCCTGGACTCGCACTGCAGCAGCGACAGCACGTCCTCCTCCTCTTCCTCCTCTTCCTCCTCCTCCTCCTCGCCGTCGTCGTCCGCCTCGCCGCCCGCGAAGCATAAGAACTCGTCCAAGCAGGGCGGCGGCGAGGCCGCGGCCGCGGCGGTTAACGGCGGCAACGGCGGGAGCGCGCGGGACGCGGACGGCGCCCCCGGCGACCCCGCCGCCGCTGCCCCGAGCGGGAACGGAGGAGGCGCGTCCTCGCCGGCGGCGAAGCAGTCCCAGCAGCCGCTGCTGTGGCCCGCCTGGGTGTACTGCACGCGCTACTCGGACAGACCCTCATCTGGTAAGGCGCGCGCGGTCCTGCGCGAGCCCCCGCCGCGCTGGGGCCCACGGGCCGCTCGGGCTCGTGTCCCGCCGGAGGTTTATAACCGTTATTGCTCCCATGTACAGTGCACGTTATCACACGCACCCGCCTACCAGGCCGTTGGGCCGTTAGCAAAAACTATCCTGATCTCGGTGTGCTGCCATGGGCAACAGCGGAACGCTCACACGCGCTGCCCCCGGTGCCCCATATTGACACTGTTATTAGTGTTGTTGTTAGTGTTGTTTCCTTCCCAGTATAGGTCGGTAAGGGCGGCTGTGTCCCCCTTGTGGTTATCACGCTTCCGCGAGCGGTGCCGTGTGCAGGGGCCGTGGCCGTTATAGGACCGCGGCGTGGCCGTTGCCACGCCTCGTATAGCCCGCGTACAGGGGGCCCCGTGCGCGCGATCTGGCTGGGGCCCACACGCGAGGAGAAGGGCACGAGTGCCGCTGAAATTTAAAAAAAAAGCCCGTTCGCCGGCGGAAACGTGGATCGTGCACTTTGTGTGTGTCCATCCCATAATTGGCCTACACCTCGTGTCGACACGGACACTCTTTGGATTTATTCGACCGTTTTCTCTCAACACACAGGGTGTATAGGCCTACTGTTGGGTAAAAAAGGACAATTTGGTTTTAATCACCATTTACAGCATCGGGCTGTGCATTGCACGTGATTAATATAGTAATTATATGTATATATATATAATAGAGGAGTGTAGTTATATGTGGTACAGGGAAGCAGCCTATTAGGCCTGTGTGCATTTGGTCTATCTACCCTATAATTACCCTATATTTTATATACGTAAATAGGTAACATGTTGGGACCGAAAGTCTTCTTATGGAAACAGGCTAAATGTGTGACTAAGTCTTCTTACAGTATGGAAACAGGCTAAATGTGTGACTAAGTCTTCTTACAGTATGGAAACAGGCTAAATGTGTGCGTGGATAGCTGGCTAAGTCTTCTTACAGTATGGAAACAGGCTAAATGTGTGGATAGCTGGCTAAGTCTTCTTACAGTATGGAAACAGGCTAAATGTGTGGATACCTGGTTAAGTCTTCTTACAGTATGGAAACAGGCTAAATGTGTGGATACCTGGTTAAGTCTTCTTACAGTATGGAAACAGGCTAAATGTGTGGATAGCTGGCTAAGTCTTCTTACAGTATGGAAACAGACTAAATGTGTGCCTGGCTGACTGAAACGTCGATATCTGGATTGTAAAATATCTGGATATTGTTGGCTGTGTTTTCCGTTTTTCAAATTATTATCATCCTTATTATTAGTTATTATTTGTATTATTGTTATCATTACTGCTGCTATTATGATCATGGTTGTCATTATTATTATTATTATCATCATCATTAATATTATTATTATTATTATTATTAGTGTTGTTGTTAGTGTTGTTGTTAGTGTTGTTGTCGTAGTTGTTTCCTTTCCGACCCGGTGAACTTGACCGAGTTTCTTGAAACACAAAAGCTCTTCTGGTCGGTAACAGTGATTGACAGGTCTATTGAACGATCAGATCACAGACAGATCAAATGTGTCAATCCGATTAGCATGTTCAGTATAAATCCATAAAGTGATTATTGGCGTTATCGTGCCGTTATTAGAGCTTCTAACTGGCAGAGTTTAGGTGTGCGTGTGTGTGTTTGTGTGCGTGTGCGCGTGCGCGCGCGCGTGTGTGTGTGTGTGTGTGTGACAGGAGTGAACGTATAGAGGCATTCTTCAGTGCGAGCCATAAATACATAACTAACAGCCTACCGATCTCAGACCCATATATTGTACCATAGAAAATAATATAATATAATACAATAACGAAAAGAGAGATATAAAAAATACGTTGAAAATGGAAATGGCAGGTTAGAGGTGTTATTTTTTGTATGAAGTACGACGCATTGTTTTTATTGTAGACTACATTCGTTCTCGTTCCAAAAATGGAGGTATAAATTACGAAGTTAAATTAATGAACGTTCAAGTCTCAAAGAGGTTTCCCGGGCATTTTTCTGCTCGAGTTGTGTTGTTTTAGTTGCGCGTGTCTGGCGATGTGCTAAAAGTGTCTGCGTGCGTTCGTTCGCGTGTGTGTGTGTCTGTACGTCTGTAATCTGTAGGTCTACTTGTAGTCTGCAAGTCTTGCCCGTGTTAAAGGTGACGCCATTGCAATAGGTGTTAAGCTATTTGCAGTGTTTATTCTTCTGTTGTCTGCAGTCGTCTCTGAGTAGGCCTATAAAGGGGGAGGCTATTCGGACTAAGCGTCACAACAAACCAAGCAACCGTGTTGCGCCAAGCAGCCGCTAACCAACTAATGTAGGCTCAATCCTACGAGAAATTCATAGACAACACATTCTGTTGGTAGTAAACTGTGTGTTTTTATGTTCTTGTAGGCTATAGTTTCTGTCGCGGCTTGACAACAACACGACCAAAACGTTTCGCGAATCTTAAATATAGGCCGGGCCTGCTCCCCCTGGTACACGCATAAATCACCGTTAGTCCAAAATAAAAATTGTCCTTGAGTTAAATTAGGAGCTTAAAGGGACGATCTACGGGTACTCTGTGCGTGAACCATCCACAGTGGCGCGACCCCCGTCAAAAATAAGGCCAATTCATTTCATGGAGGCCTGTTACGGCAACTGCCGTATTACTTGTTTCGGTATAGCTGTTGCCCGAGACTAAATGTGATCTATAGGCCTACATTTAAACCCCCAACAACCAATTCTTAGCAGTCTAAACAGCTTCTGAATCCTCTATTGACGTCCCACTACTGGGTGGTTATTTAGAATTGTCCTTATAAATAAAACAAAATATATTATAGTATGCAGCATCAATATTCCGCGGTTATTCCGAATATTGACGTATTATCATCATACCCAAATACTTGAATATGTGTGTGCATATATTTAGTTAATTAAATTTTAAGCATTATTATTATGGCTTCCCAATTGGGGGTTGGGGCCCCAAAGTGATTGTGCGAATTTATTTACATTCATATATATGTATATACGTATATGTATGTGGGGTTGCAACATTTATTTTTACATAATATTCTATTTATTTAGATCTATTTAGACCCCTATTTATATGTTATCTGATTGTGTAACTATACTGCATGTTTAATATTTTATCTTGGCCACAACATTTGTAGGTCTATTACAAAATGGAATTTGTTCATAGCTTGTGGTTGTGGTCATGAGTAACAGTTTGAAATCCACTGGATTAATTAGAGCAGTCATTTGAAACCAGGGTCTCTTTTCCAAATAAACAAATAAAGAAAAAATAGCCTAGTATACATAACTGAGAAATAAAACCAGTTATAACATAAACCAGTCATGTATTTAGATTAGCTGTTAATGAACCGTTAGCCGACTGTTAGCAGATTGTTAGCTTAGGCTACTCTTAGCGCACCGTTAGCAGGCCTGTATTCATCAGCACTCGCTGACATTCACGTGTTGATTTTCCTTGTTGTTTGCACACCAGGCCCGAGGACACGCAAACTGAAGAAGAAGAAGAGCGAGAAGGAGGACAAGCGGCCGAGAACGGCCTTCACCGCTGAGCAGCTCCAGAGACTGAAGAGCGAGTTTCAGGCGAACCGCTACATCACGGAGCAGCGAAGGCAGAGCCTGGCTCAAGAACTGAACCTCAATGAGTCCCAGATCAAGATATGGTTCCAGAACAAGCGGGCCAAGATCAAAAAGGCCAGTGGCTACAAGAATGGCCTTGCATTGCAGCTGATGGCACAGGGCCTTTACAACCACTCCACCACCACCATACAGGAGGACAAGGAGGAAAGTGAATAGGACAGGACAGAGAGAAGCACGGGACAAAGGATTGGATGGACAACAAGGGCAGCGCTGATCTACTACACAGGAAAACTACTAAGCCACTACAGGACAAAAGTCACCAGGACAGGACGACAGTTAGCAGGTTACGATGACAGTTAGTAGGACAGGACAACAGTTAGTAGGACAGGACAACAGTTAGTAGGACAGGACAACAGTTATTTGAACAAGACAACAGTTAGTAGGACAGGACAACAGTTAGTAGGACAGGACGACAGTTATTTGAACAAGACAACAGTTAGTAGGACAGGACGACAGTTATTTGAACAAGACAACAGTTAGTAGGACAGGACAAAAGTTAGTAGGACAGGACGACAGTTATTTGAACAAGACAACAGTTAGTAGGATAGGACTACAGTTAGCAGGACAGGACAACAGTTATTTGAACAAGACAACAGTCAGTAGGACAGATGACAGTCAGTATTACAAACCAACAGCCATTAGGACATCCAGTAGGACCTCACAGCAGGCTGGATCACCTGTGTGGTTGCCAAACACGCAATTGCGTATGACCCTGAGACTTGGGGCCCCCTGCTGGTTATCACTGGTAGGAGCTGCCGTTAATATCAGCAAATATCCATGGGAATTTAATGTTTGACTGAAATTTGTTCCAAGCCCCACGATGGACAAGGCGGCCCATTGAGCGGGACGGTTAAACTGGAGGTGAAGAAACGCTATTTAAAAACACAACGCTATACGGACATATCTCTATAAATGAAGGAACGTTATTATATAGTTTCTATAGCCACAGTTATCGCGGTGTATATATTTAATTTCAGGCCAGGGTCAGGGGGCCCTGCTTGCTGGAGATTTCTATATCTTGTTTCTTTCTATGATAAAAACAAACGAACAAACCAACGTGTGACTGGCTCCTGGTTTTGTGGACTCTCGTCTGACGCCGTATCCGAGCGAGAATAACGTTATCCAGACACAACAAGCCAAAGATTTTAATATTAATATGTTCAGATGTGTGTTGTCTGAAATAAAAACACTAAACTTTAGCACGATGGGTTAATTTTCTATGTTATTTCTGTTTGTTTTGGAACACCAACAGCACAGTCTGTTGTCCGTTATTATATGTTATTACATTTGTTTTTAAATATATTTATATATATTAGAGCCCAATTGTATTCAAAGCTATTTATTATTATTACTATTATTTATTATTAAGTTATGTGCACCAGATCTCAGCGGGTTGTCAGTATGTTGTGTAAAATCGTTTACCTTTTTTTTCCAAAAATTAATTTAAATTTGTTAGATTACTCCAATCCGATTGATACAACAACAATGACGATTATTATAATTGTTATAATTATTATATACACCATTTAACGTGAAGTTTGTGACGGTGTCAGCAGACATCTAAACACGCTTTATAAAACCCAGGAGGAAATCAAATTCACGCGCCACATTCCGTGGCCGGTCTCTGGCACAAGGCAGACACGCTCTCAAATGCTTTCCCACCGCACAAATGAGAACTCACATTTAGAGATTTCAGAGGCGCAGCGTAGCTTGTGCGAGGAGATACACGGGCAAATATTACACACACACACACACACACACACACACACAGACACACAAACACACACACACACCGTGTTACAGCTCTCACAGGGTTCGCGTTTCGTTACAGACACCAGTCACTTCACGATAACGGATGATATTACCACTATTAATCTATTCTGGTACAACACTCGATACAACACTCGCGGGGTCAAAGCGTCACGTTTGCGATACAAGTGTGATAATAACTAATAACACAAATGCAATATTTATATCAGCACACGCACGTTTACTTCTTTGACCTTAAAACATGTTGCGCCGAGGAACCGTTTGATCCCGCGTAGTTGAAGCCAACCGCCGCTCGCGCCACTACATGAGCCCAGAGCCTACATGTTGTCGCGATAATTCCTTATTCATCTGGACAAATTTGACTTGAAATAAATGTTGTAGAGAAATATTATATAGGCTATTACCTATTTTACCCACTCTTTAAAACTCTCTCTCTGTTTCTCTCCATCTCTCTCTCTCTCTCTATCTCTCTCTCTCACACACACACACACGTTTATATATATTTTTTAAAATAGCATATACATATTAGTGATCCATTCTTTAGACAGTATATTATAGGCTATATTAGTAATTTACATCTTTATTTATAATAGCCTATACGGACTAAAAATGTACACACACACACACACACACACACACACACACACACACACACACACACATACATTCCGCTGTTGTCAACATGGCGAGCACTCACATGCCACTGGTATTTTAATATCCTGACATATTGCGCACTGGGTGTCAGCGTGTTCTTGGTTCGCATCCCTATAGGCCCTAATGTTGTGTGATAACCGTTGAAGAACAGTCACCTTTAATACTTTGACTTCGTGTGTCGAGAACAACAGCTGGTATTTTAACACGCGAATCCGACGCTTCGGTGTCACGCCTGGATGTTTCCCAACGCACGCGAAGAGCAGAGCGTGTTTTTTTTTTAACGTTTCATATTTAATATTTAACCAGCCTCAGGAGTGTTGCGGTGCTCGCGTGCCTCTGCTGATTGGAGGGTTTTAATTATTTCCAGTGTTGTTGCGTTTGTGTCCAATTACGCCAGGAAGAAATTTAATAAGCGCTCGCCAACACATATTAATAATCGATTTAGACCAGCACGTGACAGCAATTTAGCTTCAGTCGGCTACAATAAATTGCTAACGAGGCCTATTCATATTAGCCTACCTAACCGTATTGTTAACCGCCAATTGTAATGTTCAGTCGCCGTAGTCACAATTAATACTTTATTTAGCTAAATTAAACACTATATTTGAACCCTCTCAGTATAAACTTGTGTATTAAATAAATTAAATTGCTTTAATTTGCGGCCAAATGAGGAATTTGAGATGCGTGTATTTAATAATAATATTTGTATTATATAATAATAATAATAATAATAATCATGATTATTATTATTATTATTATTATTATTATTATTATTATTATTATTATATAATAGCCTACAATTAAAACAATATTAACATTTGTTCTTAGTTTGTATATAATTTATTCCACATTTTTTTTTAATTTAGATAACTGTTTTAATGCATGCGGGATTTTTAAGGTATGGCCTGTTATTAAACTCAGACTAGGCTACTTGTAATAGAAATCACAAATTTCCCTGAATAATAAACAAAACGTCACGGAAATAAACAGAAGCCTCTGTTACCACGATACAAAACATTGCTTACACACACAAATTGGGAGGTGAAGTATTTACATTACGTTGAAACCCAGAAACGTCAGAACGTTTCATTGTTTTTACGCGGGGACTCTTTTTTTTAACCCACTGCCAAACAAATTAGCATCTACACACATCAGCAAGTTCAGCGGATCTAGACCGAATATATCTCCGAAGAGACAGCTGACACGCACGCCTATTTGACCATCTGGCCTGCATGTGTGTGTGTGCGTGTGTGTGTGTGTGTCTGCTTGTGTGTGTGTGTGTGTGTGTGTGTGTGTGCGTGAGTTCTCCATGGCCAGCCAAGCCAAACCTTCATCAGTGCGCGTTGAGGAGGAACCTCTCCGGCGTAATAATAATAATTTTACACCCCGCTGTGAAGGCGGAAGAGCCTCTTATGACAGTGTATTTAAAATTCATACAATTATAAAACAGCGAGGATATATTCCCCCACCTTGTCGGTTGTGCAAGCCGCCGGTTTATCTGTAAAACAAAGAAAATCCACGGATCGTTTGCATACTTAGCGCGCCGTGCCTCGCAGGCACAATATGGATTTAATTTATATGCAAATTACCGCAATAAAAAGGGGAATACACGCTGGAGATCTCCTCGTTTAAAGGCAGCCGTGGCAGGTATAGGCAGCACACACACACACACACACGCGCGCACGCGCGGCATGCGCCATGCGCCAAGCATAACAATGTCGTTATATCACATTATATTGTTCGTCACTTCCAGCAGAGATTAGACTGGAATAGTGGCCGAATGTGTCGGTGGAGTTTCAACTGTTTCGACTTTATTAACCCGCGGTGACGTCACGGCACGGCGGTGGGGGGGTTCTTAGACAAGGAAACAAAACACGCACGAGCACCCGGAGACGTACGCGATCAACTCCAACAGGAGAACACACACGCACGCACACACGCACACACACACACACACGCACGGTTCACGGTTGGCCGAGGGTGTTGTTCAGGCCCTGCGATCAGAGAGCGGCCCGAGGCCGAATCACGCCGCGGACACGACACGCAACAGGCCCGCCGCTTGCGCACCTTAAAGTAGGGCCTAACAGCGCGAACTATACACTCACTGCAGGCTGCAACGGGTCACGTGTCTGAACTTTAGTGACGTCAGCGTTCATCGTTGTGACCGCAACGATCCGTTAACGATGAGATCACGTCGTTTCACTAAATCACGCGAGAAAATACCTAGAAGAGGTTATAAATAAATAAATAGATAAATAATACATTATAGGGCTATGTAGGCCTACTGCGCATGTCACATAGCTTCCTACATTACACGTTATGTCATATATTATACAAGATACATAGCTTACTATAGTGCACATATTATAACTTGAAGCCTACTTTACATTTATAAAATACAATATATGAATGTCATATAGCTTACTATATTACATATATCATAACTTGTACTTTATACAGTTTGTATAATACAATATATGAATGTCATATAGCTTACTATGTATATTACATATATGTATTATAACTTATACTTTATATAGTTTATAAAATACAATATATGAATGTCATATAGCTTACTATATTACATATATCATAACTTGTATTTATATAGTTTGTATAATACAATATATGAATGTCATATAGCTTACTATATTACATATATCATAACTTGTACTTTATATAGTTTATAAAATACAATATATGAATGTCATATAGCTTACTATGTATATTACATATATTATAACTTATACTTTATATAGTTTGTATAATACAATATATGAATGTCATATAGCTTACTATATTACATATATCATAACTTGTACTTTAAATAGTTTATAAAATACAATATATGAATGTCATATAGCTTACTATGTATATTACATATATTATAACTTATACTTTATATAGTTTGTATAATACAATATATGAATGTCATATAGCTTACTATATTACATATATCATAACTTGTATTTATATAGTTTGTATAATACAATATATGTCATATAGCTTATTACAGGCCTTCTGTAGTTTAAAAAATGCAACATATTCAGTTCATGTCATATATCTTAGGCCTACTATATTACACACAATAATTAGTACTTTACATAGTTCATAAAATACAATATTTACATGTCATATTCTGTAGCTTATAAGCTGTTATATAATGTATATCAGGCCAATATATAATACAGACATCCCGTAGGCCTAGCTTACACATACATTATTTATCTAGCTCTAAGCTAGATGTAAATACAACAATTCATACAGACTATACTAGCCTGCACCAAAGTCCTTATAGGCAAGTCTGGGCACACTGTAATGATGGGCGTGCATGGGCCATGCACGCTCCGTATCTCCCGGCCTGGCTGCGCACCTGTGAGGGGATTAGCCCCACACAGGTGTGACCCCTTAGTTTAGATTAGGGACCTTA
>JAODLI010001592.1:0-10000 GCA_027575585.1 Percopsis omiscomaycus
CTCTCTCTCTCTCTCTCTCTCTCTCTCTCTCTCTCTCTCTCTCTCTCTCTCCCTCTCCCCCTCCCCCTCCCCCTCCCCCTCCCAGGGATGTAATGCATTTGTATTAGACTCCAGCGGCATCCAGAAATAACCCATTTGTACGTCTCCAGGGTCCCTTCCTGGTAGATAATGGATGTGAGGAGGGGGGCTGCAAGAGAGGCAGAGGGGAGGGGGGGGCGGGGGGGGGACTCAAGATGCAATTAATAGAGTCTGCAGGACTCGGGGACATCAAACATGGACGCAACTTCCTGCCTTGAATCCATGACATCCCGGGCTGAGCAAACTCAGGCCATGTCATAAATTAGATTAAGCAAACAAGTCTGTGGCCTTCCAGGATGCACTACAAGGCCTTCGTGTTGGGAGGAGCCCAGCCTGTGAGCAGTGGTTGCAGGGCAGCTCTGCCGAATCCAATGCAGATGTTTGTCCTAACTGTATTTGTTCCTCAGTTAAAATATATCCGTTGTGCCTTTAGCCTCATCTAGCCCACAGGCACCCCTGGTATTTGGCAGAAGAAAAAGTCTCCAGCGTTCTGGTATATCCAGATGATATAGGGGGTAATAGCGACAGTAACAACTTATTAGTACACACTGTGTGTGTGTGTGTGTGTGTGTGTGTGTGTGTGTGTGTGTGTGTGTGTGTGTGTGTCTGTACAACACCAGGCCATCAGGTTCACTAGCTAATTGGTGGGTTTTGTTGATGAGGTTGATGAGAGAGCGACAGTGCCTCACCTTTCTCCGGTCTTCACCCGGGGGGCTGTCCGGCAGCATCAACTTAAGGTATTCTTCTTTGGACAGTCCCTGCAGCGATTTGGCATCCCGCTCCGCGGCCTGCAGCCGGCAGGCGGCCTCCTGCGCGTGCAGCTGCCTGCAGAGGACGCACAAGGCAGAGAACAGCCTATGAGAAGGGTCGGGCCCCGCCACTCCCCACTGGCTACACCTCTGGACGCCACAGCGCGGGTAGCCCAGCCGTTTAGAAAATTATGCCAGCGCCATTCAGGGGCATCGGGGGTTCCATCTTAGCATGGCGACAATATTGGGTGCTTCTCCCCCTCATGCCTAAGATGCTTGGTAGGGTGAGGCTGAGGTCAGATGGTCGGGAAGGGGGCAAGGGAGGGAGCGCTTCTGACTCCCCCCCCCCCCCTCCCCTGCCCTCCCCCCTCCACCCCCCTCCAAGCCCGGAAGACACAATGTTAGGGAGACTGGGAGGAAGGCAAGTCAAGTACTGTGAGAAGTAGAAGGAGGGAAAACAAGGGTTTGTGACACGCATTAGAGACAGAGAGGAGAAACCAGGCTCAGACACTAACAGAGACATGCGGGAGCTGTTAGAGAGACCGCAGAGAGACCCAGGAGAGGTGACACACTGGAGACACAGATCTGTTAAAAGGTGCACGGGGAAAAAACAACAACCCAGTACTCAAGAAGGTGATGGGGGGTCTTTCACATTATATTCTAGGGAGTATCGGGGGGTATTTTCGAGCTGCAGCGACAGACAGGGAGGTGATCCACCCGGCTGGTGTGTGAGACCCCGCGTTTGCTAAAAAGGATGACGCGCTGAGTGCTGTTGGCAGGGTGCTAGATAGCCATGGGACATACAATATGTCAGACAGGAAGACAATGGCACAGCCTGGCTGCCATGCTTAGCTAAATACACCCGTCTAGAGACTGGCTTATTCATCCACCACTGGCGCCATGGCAACCGAGCCCCGACTACATGGGCTGCTATTGCAAATACAGTACATGCGGGGCTGCCAGATGCAGTCTTGACTGAGCTATCCGGATTGCTGCGCCAGAAACAATAACAATCTCCGTAAAAACAAAAAAACAATGCGTTAGCTATTGTTAGCTCAGTGCTAATGCCAAAGATCGTCCTGTGAGTGCGTGTGCTGTGTGTGTATTGCATATCTCTCTTCTACATACTGGGGGAAAGGTCGGCAGCACTGGGTTCTATGGGACATAACAACAAATGACGCACAGCAGGGAGCCCCCACCCCTACTAACCCCAGCATGACACCACACGGCAGGGTCAGTAGTAATACAGTGCTCAGGAGGAGGAGCCGGGCGGGGGGTGGTCTGACAGGAAGGAGGAGCAAGGAGAGATCAGGGGGGTGTCTGGGGGATGTCTGGGGGGTGTGGGGTGACACACTGTGTGTACCTGGATCGCTCAGACAGCATTTTGAGCAGAAAGGCTAACAAGCCCTCCGCTCCTCTGGAGAACAAATTAGAAGCAAACGGAAAAAAACAACCCAAGGTTAGGAGCATTGTTACACGGTTAGCATTACGCACACTGTTAGAGCAAATGAGGAAAACTTTTTAGTATTAAGGAAGAAGAAAACTTCATTACATTAGAACAATATCTGTGAGTAATATTAGGCCATTTATCATGAGAGCATCATTGTGCGAGATGAAATAAAACCAAAAAGGAACATATAAACAAACACCAGGGAGAGAAAATGAATTACGGAGCTTTTTCATAGGTCTGCAGAAGATGACTTCAGTGCAGGCTATCAATCACACAGCCCTTAAGTGGCAAATTTCACAGCCAAAATCTGATTACTGGGGAGCCAGAGCAGGCGGGAAACTTCTCCCCGTTGGAACTCTCACCCCCCCCCCCCCCCCAATTCTCTCTCTCTCTATTAAAATAGGATATCCCACGCCTTCAAACAAGCACGCTTGCATTCACACAAGCACATTTGCGCCATCCAAGCTCTCTTCATCAATGGGCCTCTGTTCTCTACAGCAAACCATTTAATCATCCGTCAGGCCTAGTCACTCGTCACAGTTATAAGTCTGTGGAGAGTACCATCCCCCCCGCATGCCTTCCTATATTCCTGCGTAACATTTCTACCCGGTGACAGGGGTCCTTCTCGTGCTACAGGCATGATGTTAGCGTGTGTAGCTGGATGCCTGGTTGACTCCCGGCAGAGACGCCGATCTGGCAGAGGCTAGGCAGCGTGGCCCCCCCGGAGGGGACCTGTCGTCACAGCGACGATCGATAAGCAAAAGTGACATGTGCCAAGCGTATTATGTCTGCAGCTTCATTGAGCTTATTTATTCGGTGGTTGTCGGTTTCAATCATAGCCGGTCCATGCGGGTCGAAGGGAGGACTAGGAGGATAGCAGGGGAAGGCAGATCTACAAGGCGTACATACGAACTGCCTGGAAAGCGGTGAGCGGACATAATGAGGAAATGTGTAATCTATCTTTGAATGATTACTGCCGCTTTATTTGATTTTAGTGAAATTTGAGAGGGAAATTCACACACACACCCAGGCCCACCGCCACACTTCCACACTCACCCACACTCACCCACACTCACCCACACTCACCCACACTCACCCACACTCTGAAATATTAGGTGGTTCCTCAATGCCATGAGCATCTTCTGTCGTCTTCATGCCCACTGCGTGCCTGAGGCCTGGCTGTGGCCGTGTCTGTCCGCAGGCCTCTGAGCTGGGCCCCACCCCTGGCCCCGGCCCCGGCCCCGGCCCCGCCCCTGAGCTGCTGGCTTGGGGGATGGTGTAGACCTTGGAGGAGTCAGCCGACACGCAGTACCTGGCGCCACGTGCCAGCGGACTACCAGAGTGGTGGGACCCACTGGCCGGACAGCGAAAATAAAGCAACGTAAATAAAGCAATGTAACCCAGAAGAAGTAACAACATAACAGCAAAAACAAAACGAAATCCCTGTTTCCTGGTTTCCTGCCAACAGAATAGTTTGGCATCAAAGTTCCCTTGACCAGTCAAACATAAGCTGAGCTGTTTCTTGACCACGGAAACTCTCACACTTGAGACACATGTGGCTTAATAAATTAGCCAATTACAATCAAAAATCCTTACAGTATCACCCGTGGCAAACCACACATACAGTATTATTTATATGCCAAGGCATTTAGTTTTATTCTTAAATCTCAGTGAAACTTGTTTATTTAATTGAGCTAATAAGGAATGATGACAGGTGTTGACATTTTGAAGCTTTATTGTCAAGTTTTAAATATTATAAAACGCATTTAATGAAAATACAGTTACAGTGTGTGGCATGTGGCTTATCTGCCTTTTTATCAAAGAAATGTAAAGCTTTTTAAAGCATTTGAAGCAATTAAAGCAAGAAATAAAACACTCCCATTAAGCCCTCACTGTGTACAGCATAAAGCACATTTGTTAGTCGTATGAAAATAAGCTCTCTTCCAATCAAGCCAAGAGCACTCAGCCTGTCTTTGTTCCGCTTGTCACTTCCAATTACAGGAAGTCCTTAAGAGTGGCACAGCACTATTCGATTCATGTCATTGCCATTACGAGGGTGTGGGCATTTGGTGGTCTTTTATCTTTCATGCCAATTAGGCAGTTACGTACGAGCTGCGCAACTTGACTCCGTTTTGGATCAACTGTACAGGTTGACAAAGATTCAACACGTTGGAAACCCACATTCGGATTGTGTGGTGTCGAGCATCAACTTGCTCACTGTAAAAACTTCCACCGTGCTGAGATGCCCTCAGACATCAGGGCCTTCAGCTTTAGGGCACAGCTCCGTTTCCATATTCATGACCATCTGGACCACACCCTGCAACATGCCATCCTGCTGTTGCCTGTTTGTTCAGGGGACGCCTGGGTGTCGTAGACAGTTATATCAGTGCTGAGAGGCAGGAGGTCAGTCAGGATGATGACACGGGCTATCTTTCCAGTTATATTCTGCAGGAGACAGTTCTGACACCCCGCCAAGCAAGTCAATGAACTGGAAGGACAGGGGTAACTGTCCTGTATCGGGGAGACTAATAGATAATACATCTTTTCAATAAAACAGAGCCTATAGGATGACTCTAGTGCCAAGCGCATCTCCGACAGCCCTCCTCCCTCCCAGCTGGGCCCCAGTCTGGTGGGGTGTGGGGTGGTGGTGTTACGGATCCCCCCTGTGTTGCTCCAGCCAGACTGCCACCCCGGTCGCCATGGTTGCTTTGGCACAGCTGGATGGGGCTGCCGGTCGGGGCAGAGAGAGCACGGTGGGGCGAAAAGGTCAATTAACAGCCAGCAACCATCCCTGGTGTCTTTGTGTGTATGTGTATGTGTTTAGCGGCACAAACAACAGGCCAATATGTTGATCTAGGATAGCCTGGTACAGTAGCTGCAGTGTCAAGCCATATACAGGGCAATTCTGCTCGTAGGGGAAAATCAATACCTGGACAATTTGGACCCACAGTAATAAATGACTGACATAAACCGGCCTTTATCTTAGTTAAAGGTCAAATTGTCATTTGCCAAAACTCAACAAAAAAATATTAACTCATGATTGTGCAAGATAGTAGACATCGGAAGGAAAAACACATCTTGTTGAAAAGGTTATGTCAATACCAACACAATGACACTCGACGATGAAAAAAATATACAATATGTATTTTTACTGTACCTAGAATGGGAGGAGATCTCGCTCAGGTCTCCGATGCTGCCCTCTGTCACGTGACCAGCCAAGATGGCCGAGGCGTAACCTTGAGGCAGGTACAGCTTCCCGTGATCTTCCTCCGACGGGCCGTCTTCGTGGAGCTCTGAGGCCCAGGGGTGTCCCTGCTCGCCCGTCCTGCTCTGCAGCAGCACGCGGGCGCCGGGGGGCGCACAAGGGTTGGTGTCGATGCCGCTGTCCGTTGATGCCCCCTTGATGTAGGTGAGACCCAACATCTCGGGGTCCATCAGGTCCCCGGAGCCAAAGTGCTTCTCGTCGCTGTTGCTGGAGGTGTTGCTGGACAGGGTGTTGCTGCTGGAATGGCTGGAGTTTTTATCTCCCGTCTGCTGCAGGGAAAGTTAAAATTACACATACAGTGCTAAATTATGCTATGCTACGCTAACAGTGTAGCAGATGTTAAGCAATAACTATTATTCCATTGGAATAGAAAATCAATTCTAGCTTTTAATACGCTAAAAGCTAGCGCTGTAATGGCTTTTAAAGCCGAAGAGATACAGGATAAGGACATTATGACCTCAATCTATCCATAGCACATCTTCAGTGTCGTATTTACAGTGGTTCAATGCCCATGCAGATCAATTTGATTAATATTTAGGCAGGCGAGCAATAGTAATGCTAAGAGGACACAGGGAACGTTATATTTCTAGTACCATGGAGGTAGCAGCTGTCATTATTCTTCTATTATTAAGAGAATAACATTGTTTGCTTACGATAACTAGTGTTAACGTAGTTATTGTAAGTCGCTTTGGATAAAAACGTTAAATGCTATCAATGTAAATGTAGCAAATCGGGTAAATATGGTGTTTAAATCAAAATACAGTACATCAAAAAAAGCTGGTCTGATTTGGAAAAAAGGGCTCTGCACATTTGGATCATATATTGCCAAGAGAAGGGTTTAAATGTTCATCTACTGGACTGGGTTAATGCGACACAGGCTGAAATCCCCAAAAGAGGCTGTTAGCCGTATGTACCAGCCTCCAGCGCAACTGCAGAAAGGAAAGAGAGCGCCAGAGATGGTTTATAGGGGGGAAAGGAAATGGAAAATATAGAGGGGTGGGCATGGAGTCAGAGAAAAGAGAGACTGAAGCTCTTAATATATTCAACCTTCTAGAAAATCATGTCCCACAGTAAATCTACCAGAAGCGGTGACATGCACAACGGCCAGTTAGTGAAAATGATACAAGATAGTAGAGATTAAAGGGAAGAGGCGGCTTAGATTGAGGGGGAGACACACAGTTGGACACTGCTGCTAACGGTAACAAAGCCAGCCAACAAGGGCGATCTGACCTTATCCCTCTTTGTGCATTAATGTGAGGTGAACCAGGTCTGACAGGAGAGAGAGGAACAGCCTCTCAGAGCAGCAGGGAGCACTCAATAGCCGATTCAATCAACACACACACACACACACACACACACCTTCATAATACCATACCTTTAGAACAACTTGCCAAAGATCTATTAGAGACAACCTCCCATACACTCATATGGGGCTTTGTCAGAATACAATGGCGGACATTACAGCCTCTGGCATAAGAACACTCACCCTGGACAGCTTGCTGGGAGAGTCTTTGCCCCCCTCTCGCTGCTTGAGAGAGTTCAGGATCTTGGTGGATGGGATATACCACTTTGCCTCTGTGGACAGGAGAGAATACGGTAAGACAGAATTAATCTACAGGACAACGACGGCATTTACGCTTTGTCAAACTCAATCGTCAAACTCATGACCACTTCCATCAAATTTTATTGGGGGGGTGGGGGGTGAAAATACGTTTTTTATTTTTATATTTCTATAGTTTCATATTTAAATCTAGATCTATTATAAATTGTGCCGCTGCGCTCGGACAGCAAAGGAACAAAGCACTCACCTGCGGATCTGGTCCTCTCGAGGGTGGGCTCTCTGTTGCTGTCCCCATCTCCCCCCTGCATGTCCCCTGTGTGCTCATGGAGGACAGGAGATGGACATCTGGAGGTAGAAGACAAAGGCTAGCTAGAGCATAGGCTAGCTAGAGCATAGGCTAGCTAGAGCATAGGCTAGCGACACAGTGAACTCTGTATGCTGTTAGCAGAGGAAACACTTCATTGCATTCACCATAGATGCACAGCAATTAGCTGAAGATCACCTAAGGTCAAATCCCTTGAGCTTATAACAGAATACTTTTCAACCAAGTTGCCAGCTGACGCTTGACAGCAGAGCTCTTTCATACAAAGAGATATGCCAGGCAGTGTCTTGCTTTTGACAAGGAGAAAAAAGGCAAATTTTTCAATAAAGATCTTAATTAAACCTCAAGATCTATGAGGGGTTATGACAGATGAACTTGTGTCACAAAGAGTTTTGTCCGATCTTTACAGACTCAGCCGAAGCTCTAACCGGAGATCAATCGGCTAATAAACATGACGGCGGTTCTTTGCCGTGACAGCCATGACAGGGTACTCTGATCTTTAAGGGTTCAGTCGGTGTTCTTTCGCTGGATTCTGACAGACAGGGTAGGCAGCAGTGTGGAGCTAAGCCTCTTGTCATGGTCTGTAAGCACTTTCAGGCACACAGCAGTCTGATGGATTCTGTTCAAGTACAAGACTCAACCTGTCAAATCCCGGTACAGTCCAGAGGGGCCTGCTGTATGACTTCAATTGTAAAAAAAAAAACACCAGGATATTTAGAAAAAAATAAAAATAATTTTAGAATGTCCCTAAATACAGTTATAAAACAGGGGTTGGTCGAGACCGCCCAATGGGTCGTTGGATGTTTTTGGGGGTGATAAATGTTATAAATACATTTTTCAAACCCACTGCCATTAACAACCATCTACTCAGCTTTGCCCTCATGGGGACTGTGAGGCAATCCTAGCTGTGAAGCTGTGAGAGGGGCTGCTCTATAGACAAGTCTAGAGCTCCATACCCATCGTATCCAGGCTGCTGAGACCAGGTACCACTGCCGCTGGGTCCTGGGTCACTAGAAGAGGACTGGTTGCTGGGTGAGCTGCGGTAATGCTGGTCCCCCTTGTTGCATGAAGTGACCTGGGGGTTCTCCATGTCCTGCATTGCCCTGCAGAAACCAGACATTCATGGTAGCCTGTAACACATACTGTACATCTGCTTAGTCAGAAAAGCATGCAACTGTATGTAGTTAAACTGTTTAAAAACAGTGGTAACGTGACATATTTGGACTCTCTCCAGAGGTTGTATTGTGATATTGTGATATTGTTATTCTTAAAGACACCCCTACTATGGATAAACCAGGAATATATGAGTACTGTCACTGAAGGAGAATAAACACCAAAAACAAGGTTAGCTATGAAGACATCTCTGTGAGGAAAGTACATCTACTCCAGTTTGTCCAACAAGGAACAAATGTGTTTCTTTTTGAACCAGATGTGGAGGTCCAGTGTTTAAATAAGAGTGGAGACAGATGTTTTTGAATGTACAAAGTGTTGCTAGTGTTTATAGCATACCCCTTTAATCTTTAACTGTATACAAATGAAAAAGGACGAGCTGACATTGTTAAGTTATTTGACTGTGACCACGGCCATTAGCTCATTTCATCTGGAGTGTCCTGCAGTCCTGTGCATCCTATAGTACAAGCCATGGCCTAGGATGAAGTTTGGCCTGTTGAAAAGCAAACATGGGATTTTAGTTCTGTCGGTCGACAAGAGGCCTTTCTTCCAACTCACACACTAGAGGGGGATTACCAGACCAGAGGGGAAATAGGACAACAATCACAGAGCCAGTATGGCTTTCCCATTAACCCTCCAGGTTCAGCGGTCTATTCCCTCCTGGCCAGGCCTTCTCTTCTCTGTCTTCCGGGCTGTATGCGAGCCTGGCCATACTGGGTGCCCAATTCCCAGCGTCACCCTCTTCCTTGCTTTGTCATCAGGTTTCTATTGCCGAGACCTCCATGGGAAACCCAGCAAACTGTCAGTAACTCAATCTCAGCACACATCAGTGAACACTTTTGCCAGATCTTTACATTTCCGGGCCAGCCGAGGTGTTAGCCCTCTCAGCCGGGCCCAAGCACTTAATGCGAAACAGCGGCAGCTGCTTTGACTTCCTCCCTCGGGCAACGGCGTACAGGTCTCCAGGATATTGAACGCCATATTTCTCATGTCGCAGCAATAACACTGGCGGTCGGAGAGAATAGCTCGTCGTCCTCGGCTGGGCACATATTAGGTGTTATGTTTTCCAGTGCCAAGTCTTAAGTCAGCTATGCAGGGAGGGGGGGGGGGCTGTTTTATTTTAAGATATCAGATTCCCTCATTTCTTAAGAACGCACAGATGTCCAGTTTCCCTTCAGTGAGGAAGATGAAAGCGAAATATATAGTCACCTGCACATAGCGTAAGATTGAGCCAGCCACTCTCTTTTCATAGAAAAGGTATATACTGTAGCGGCTTTCACACATTGTATTGCATCATACTGGACTGTCCATCTCTTTTCCAATTTTATTACTATAACTACCTTTACTCCCCTAGTGTCCCACAACTCTATCCCCTCTCCCATTTCATCGTGGAAGGGGGGGCTAC
>JAODLI010001593.1:0-11125 GCA_027575585.1 Percopsis omiscomaycus
GTGTGTGTGTGTGTGTGTGTGTGTGTGTGTGTGTGTGTGTGTGTGTGTGTGTGTGTGTGTGTGTGTGAGAGAGAGTTTGATGTGGAATTCCTCATGATGGTGACAGACTAGTGACCTACGGTCAACGTCGGACCTAAACGCTAATCACATCACACCTGTTTGAGAATGTCTCCTCTTTCGACATGCTTTTCATTCTAGTTTATCTTCCCAAAAAGAAGTGGTCAATAGCTTGGGTCCTGAGCTAGTAACCAAAGTATGAAGCATATTTAAAACGACCACAATTGAAAAGATAGATGCACATTTTATTTTCACATTATAAAAATTAGACATTATAGAAAAATATTATGAAATGGATTGTTTTATAACCCTCCCATTGAGAACCACTGCTTTAACAACACCCATGTATGTTTACGAGTGTGTATCTTGTGTTTACGGAAAGCAGTTAACCTTCCGCAGGCAATATCTTTATAGCCTTCACCCCCATCCCCGCTCTCTACCTCCCCTTCTCTCTCTACACCTCTCTCTCCTCCTCTTGAGCTCTGTCTATCACTAGCGTTAATCTCCATTACTATTCAAATGCTGACATTTAAAACGGCTTCACGGGCTGACGGACGGACAGATAAGACAAGGGAGGTGGAGAGTGGGGAGGTGGGGGAGGATTCCTCTCCCACCACAGATCGCCCCCATCTGTGAATGAGTTCACTTTAACCCCCCCCCCCCCAAGAGGGAGTCTGGTTTCGTTCGTTCTCAGGAAAGCTGTGCCACAATCCCCTCCCTTTTATTTTCTCTTTGTTCGCACCCTTTACCTTTTCCACCCTATCAACTTCTGCGTTATGGTCTCTCATTCTGCAAGTTGGTCTCTCTCTCTCTCTCTCTCTCTCTCTCTCTTACAGACAGGTGTGATAACAGTTTATTCACCCTGGTCTCTCTGGATCACCCCTGGTGTCTACACACAGTGCTACATCTTTCTCTCTGGCCAGCATAGCTGGAAAACCAGGAAGTGGACTGAGGCGGAGAGTAAAATAATACAGCACAACAAACTGGGCGATAGCAAATACTCCCATTGGTGGCGCTGTTCTGAGGCGCCACCTGTATGTGTGGTTTCGTACAATTTCGTACAACTACTGTAGGCCTACACATCAACTTATATGTATTTTGTTTTGCACTGATGTTAAAGTACAGTATATGCTAGTTTTAATGCTCAGTGTCTTTGTGCGTTTGTTTTTGGTAGGAAGATGCGAATTTCACAGTGGAAAATATTGGACACTATGCACCAACAAATAACCGCAAACCCGAAACCTGAATCTCAAAGATTCCACGTCAGTGTGTCATTTTACATGAGTCACGTGGGAGTCATTTTGCGAGGCCCCCTGACAGCTGAGCTCAGTCTGTGAGAACAAAGACTGTATTTAACTAAAGTCCCCTAAAACAAACAAGTCTCAACTAGCTATTTCCTTATACCCCCTCGCCACGTACACAAAAAAAACAAAACAGCTGGTCTATCTGACTCCAGGCACTTAAACTGAATACACTTTACCTATATCATGACTCAGTAAAAGCAATACAAAGAAAACGTGTTTTTTATCTATTAGAAAGATAAATACAATGGATGCGAGTTTACACATAATTTTTTTAACACCACCAGGGTTAGGAGGACTCATTAGACAATAGGGCAAGAATAGATTTAGACTGACTTACATTAGGGTTTTTTAGAAGCCTCTCCCCACTTAACCTCTCACTACTCATGGCACAAAAACGTCTTAGCATTTTGCTGTTCATGTTGACGATTCTGTTAATGAGTAGAGCAGGCACTGGCACAGGTAGGAGGTTCGATACCCTGTACTTCGCAATGGCAGAAATATTACAATTGAGAAATGCACTCCGGGGCCACTACAAGATTTCCCAGAAAGAGAGTAATGGCGACTGGTAGGTGGTCTGTCTTGCGGAGGAACACTGAGGCAGCTAGCCAGGAGCGTAGCTTGAGCACAAGCTTCAGCTAGCCACTAAGCACACTCTCTGGCTTCTTTACATTGTGAGACTGAAACACGTGTCACACTTCCTAACTGATAAATTACCAGGGGACAACAAACAAATAAGAGGATTTGAACGGGCCAATCAGAGAGCACACAAAGGCCTGTTTATTTCTGAGCCAATCGGTGCACAGCAGAGGTTTTGGACTAAAATACAGGTCTGGTGTAGCGGAGATAAGGGCAGAACACACACACAAACACAAAACCCCTCCCCTGAAAGCTAACACCACACACACAAGGTAGCAAGGTCTGTTGGGAAAGGAAGACGAGATTTGAAAAGAAAACAGTAAGAGATGGAGAGAAAAAAGAACAGAAATGGATGACAGCAGTAAAAAGGGTGCAAAGACGGCCCACTTGTTTAAAAAAAGGGGAGAAAAGTGTTCAGCAAAAATAAGAAAATTTAAGCATTGAGCTTTAAGCAGGTTAAGTCGGTAGCAGCTAGCTTAGCAAGTCAGCACAGAGGCTACTCACACATTGAACAGCCTGGCTGACTTTTCCAATTGTCCAGCAAGCTGGCTGGCTGGCTGGATTTAGGCTATCTGTGCCATGTTTGTGCAGCCATAGCACTTCTGTTGTCCAGCCGGTCGGACAAAAAACAGCTCTCCACACGGACACACAATGAACAGCCTGAAACAGCACTAATACCAGGGAGACATGAGAAATGAGATGGAACGGCGACAGAGACAAATTACTTCACCAAAAAATATCTTTATAAAAAAAAAGAAAGAAAAGAGAACACCTCTTAACTTCACTTCAAACACGATATACAAAAGCCGAGAAATAACAGATCGGGAGAGACTTCCAAAAACTAATCAAAATCAAATAATAGAAAGAAGTGTGTGTGTGTGTGTGGGCGGGGGGGGCTCAGATAGGGAAAATAATATGTCAAAGAGGCTCTTTTATCTGCCATTGCGACACAGTTCTGTCAAACAACAAAAGACACCTAACCACAGCGTTTATTGAATACAACTCAGCTCTCTCTTCCAGCAGAGAAAACTATAGTGTGTATTACACAGTGCAGTGGGAAACAGGTCATACCAATTGTAATAACTTACTGGGTACGCACTAGTCCCCTGCATGCCTGAAGATTTTATGCATACCAAATCCAAATGTATTGATGCATTGTTGAGTGTCGTATTAGCTAACATTCCTACTCGAGAGTAGCATTATGGTCAATGTGTTTACATTAAAAAGGGGAAAGAGTAAAGTAAAACCCTTGACTGTATACCTTCCTATAAGTGTAGAATCTTATGTGCGGGATGAAATAATCCATACTACGGTTACATACTGCAACCAAACAGAATATTTCCTCCTGAATGAAACTTGTATATATTAGAGGTAAGGAAGCTACACTAAAGTTCACTCAATTTAAAGCGATGGTTGGATATTAAAAAAGCATCCACACAAACAGAGCCACAAGCCTGTAGGAATATGAAAACACATGGCAAATGTGTTTTGTCACCTTCAGCTCTAAAATGTGGTCAAATGTCACTTCAGGCAGAAAATGTGCTAGAGAGAGCGAGCGAGAGAGAAAAAGTACAAACCTCGATCTCCCCACACCCCCAGGTTGGTGAAGGTGATATGTGCACGCGGGTGTGTATGTATACGTGTGGTAAATGAGTTTTGGGAGTTGCTGTCTCTTTACGACAGCTGTAACTGGCCTGAGGACAGCTGTTATTACACTTTACAACAGGGGAAATACTCTGTGTGTGTGTAGGTGACACACACACACACACACACACACACACACACACAATTGTGTTTTCTGGTTTTTTAACTTGTATCCTGTAAGTAATAATAAGAGTAGTAATGATCCAAATTGAGGGAATTTTAAATGCTTTTAATTCAAAAAAGGAGGTAAATTTATATTATATTCAGTTTACTTAAACCAACTGATTGTCACGACAAACGACCATCTCTGTTAACTAAATGTATGTGTCGGTGTCTTGGAGTTTGGGAGTGGCTCATGAGAGGGAGAGGTCATTTACCTAAGGGGAGTGGTCTTTTAAAAGGATGGTGTATGTGTATGGGGATGGTGGGGGTGTGTATGAGCCTGCCTTAGGCAATGATTTGTAACCTGAATGTGAGTCAGAAACCGGTTCCACTCATTCCCTGCTCACGAGCTGTAAAACTTAGACACCAGACGGCATTGTGAACATGGATCCCTCCCTTTCTTTTTCTCTCTTCAAAGCTTATTCAGGTCAAAATATGATATGGTCCTGTTGGTGGTTTAATGGTTACAGAACAAGTCTGCCTAGAAACATGTCTGAATCACACAGCACACAGAAAATGTTTACGTTTTGTCAATGCAGTTCCTACCTTCCCAAAAAACAAAATACACTACTCTTGGTTCATGGAGATCAAATGGACCTTCCCATAATATTTCCCTGAGGAGAGGCTTGATCAAATATAATCTATGGAACTCCATCTTATTTGCAATCCACCATAAAATGGTAGCACCCCAGCTCGTGGTTTAGGTTTGAAACACAGCTGTGTGGGGGGAGGGGTATATAATGGTGTATACCACTCAGCACTTGGTAACTGGTTTAACCACAAGGCGAATTAATGAAATCAATCAAATCGGGTGTCCCATTAAGCTGTGTTTTTAGGTCCAATGACAAAGCAACAAAATCCTTATCAAAAGCACCAAAATGAAACGAGGATACTGTTACAGATGGTATTAAAAAGGCAAGTCCCTGTTCATTGTGGCCCCTGAACTGTTGATTGAAATGCAATAAATGACATTAATTTCACAAAAGTCAGTGTCTATTCCAAAATATCTTGTCAATTTGTTGTGGTCAAAGATTAAATGGCTTTCAAAAACAAGGACAACACAACCAATAGCGGGAACGCACTGAGGTGAAATTATCCAATCCAATACAGAGATGTAACCTTGCCCTACACTTGTGTACTACGGCTACAGTGCTTGCATGTGGGAGTGGAGGGGGGGTTACAATTTTTAGCCTCGAGGCTTCATTTAATCTTATAACTTCATGCAAAGCGACCACATAGGAGAGTGTATATGTTTTAAGTAGGATTTGATCAGAAGCATGATAAAGGAGTAAGAGCAGAGAGAGAAAGCCATCTGGTGTACAGGGAGAAGTGCTTGTAAGGCAACAACACTCCTTTTTCCACATACAAAGACTTGTAGGCTACTTGCTTACCTTAATCGATTCTGTGGCATTAACTCCTTAAGAATACATGTAAATGAAATAGTGGACCGTACAAAATATATCAAGTATTCTCTGCATTCACACAATCATCTGTGATCGCTTGTATATATTTGCACTATGCATGTATGAATTAAAATGTGTTTATAAGATAGGCATGATGGCACAGTGATTAGAGAGTAAAGATAATGCAGGAAAGCAAAGACAAAGCACATGTTCCTGTGAAGTCCTACATTATGCCTAAACAGTGGGTTGTAAATTATACTTCTAAATTAAGTGACACTAAGCTGTCAGCAGCTAATCATAATTGAGAAAATAATTGTGATAAAAAAGCATTGCAGGTACTTAATTTAACTATACATTTTTTTTTAACCTTTCTATTCTTGTTTTTGTAATTTATAATAAGGTTTTTTTCTGAAAAGTACAGTTTTAGAGGTGCTTCTCATCTCATTAAAAAGTTCTTTTTTTCCCTGTAATTTAATTAAAAAAGTGAATCTTTCATATATTCTAGATTCATTACACATGTATTAATTTTGATGATTACGTCTTACAGCTCATGGAAATCAAAAATCCAGTATCTCAAGATATTAGAATATTAAAATATAGAATTTATAATACAGAAATGTTGACCTTCTGAAAAGTATTTTCAGAAGTATTAGTTCATTTATGCACTCAATACTTGGTCAGGGCTCTTTTTGCAGAAATTACTGCATCAATGCGGCGTGGCATGGCACTGCTGAGGTGTAATGGAAGCCCAGATTGCTTTGATAGCAGCCTTCAGCTCATCTGTATTGTTGAGTCTGGTGTCTCTCATTTTCCTCTTGACAATACCCCATAAATTCTCTATGGGGTTCAGGTCAGGTGAGTTGGCTGGCCAATTAAGAAGCACAGTAATACAATGGTCAGCAAAACAGTTACTAGTAGTTTTGGCACTGTGGGCAGGTGCCAAGTCCTGCTGGAAAAGGAAATCTGCATGTCCATAAAGCTTGTCAGCAGACAGAAGCATGAAGTGATCTAAAATCTCCTGGTAGATGGCTGCATTGACTAAGGACTTGATAAAACACAGTGGACCAACACCAGCAGATGACATGGCACCCCAAATCATCACTGACACAGACTGTAGAAACTTCACACTGGACTTCAAGCAACTTGGATTATGTGCCTCTGCACTCTTCTTCCAGCCTCTGGGACCTTGATTTCCAAATGAAATGCAAAATTTACTTTCACCTGAAAAGATTACTTTGGACCACTTCTTTTTTTTTTTAAAGGCTCAGGAAACCTTTTCAGGTGTTTTGACTTAATTAGCTGGTTAGAGGTCTTCTCAGGTTGACATTTCTGTATTATAAATTCTTTACTCTAATATTTTTGATATTTTTGATTTCCATGAGCTGTAAGCTGTAATCATCAAGATTGAAACAATAAAAGGCTAGAAAAATGTCATGTTATGTGTAATGAACATTCATCTATAAGCTATTCCATGTACTTTTGTACCTTTTGTAAAAGAAAAGGACAGACAAAAAAGAAAAAACATTAAAAAGAAAAAAAACAGGGAGATCTATTGGGTGTGTCCTGTTCAAATAAAATAAATACATTTTTTATAGAAATGCCATTTCAGCCATCTATAGTACAAAGAGACCAGATTCAACAGAATCTGCAAACTCAATCCATTTGGCACAATACTTACAAAAGCTTTCCTTTTGTAACCTCAGAGAAAATATAATACTCACACAAAAATAAATTTCGCTACATCTAGAAAATCTTGTAAAGTAGGTGATATAGGATGCAACCACTTTCTTGTTACAGCTTTTTTACTTCCAGTCAAAATTATTTAAACATATTTACATTTACAGCATTTAGCAGACGCTTTTATCCAAAGCAACTTACAATTAGTACATTTGTCAACAGTTGAACTGGTTAACCACCAGTTTTTGCAAGCAAATAACATTCTACCAGAATAAGCGCAGCATCATGTATCAAGGTTACTTCACTTATGCATTTCTAGAACATTACTCGAAAGATATCATTCGCTCCTCATAACAGTCAATAATTGCAATAATCGAAAGTTATCATTCACTCTTCAAACAGTCAATAATTGCTAACTGCATAAATCCCGGCAAAGAGTATTCTAAGAGCTGATCCAACAGTAGAGTAGAAAAGAGGAAATTATTAACATTATTTTTTTATCCTTTGTTTTCAATATATTCTAAGGCTTGTACCCCAGATAAATACCAACAAATCTATAAAGGGACCTGAAGGGTTAGTATTCCCTCTAAGGCCATGTGTATTTCTTGCCAAAAGTATTAAAAGGGTAACCTCAAAAGACATGATAGTGATTGGCATTTTTTCGCCACATTTTCTCCAACACATTGAGCCACTCGAGAAATGTTTCTACTGGGCTGGTGCAATATATAACCTTGTTAAGTTTTTTCAGCAAAACTTCCTCCAGTTATTACATAAAGTAGATATTCTTCCATTCCTCCTCAGACAATGTTAGTTTACCTTCTCTTTCCCACTTTTCTTTTATATACAGTGAGGACTCTGTTTTGTGGGCCAAAAAAGCATTGTAGAATTTAGAAACGATTTTGGTACCCCGTGAGATGCATATGCTTAGTGCAAAAGACAGAAAGCCCTTTGTTAGCCCATAATTTCAATATGTTGTCTAATGTATTAGGAATAAACTCTGTATCAGAAGAGCACAATCTTTACAAGGCTCTTTAAGTTATAGGTTTTGATAACATCATCCAATATCTTCAGGGGTAGGCCCATCCATGGGTTACCTCTCTAACTTTTTAAAAGCTATCATTGCTTGTATTATGACACCATGTGACAGTGAGCTTTCAATGTCCTTCCAACGAGCTGAGTAACTGTGATTACACCAGCATACAAGTGCTCTCAGTTGAGCAGCAACAACATAATCTTTATACTGGGAAGAGCCATTCCTCCCTTATTTTTCCCCTGTTGGAGTGTTTTATACCATGTTTTTTTTACTTTGCCACAGATATCTTGAAACTATTTTGTACCATTCAAGATATTGCTTTTTAGGGACTGGTGTGTCTAAAAGAGATACAGGAAAGAGATACAGGAGTCTAGGTGATATACACATTTTCACAGATGCTACTCTGGATTCTAAGCTTAAAAAATAAACTACATTCCATCTAGCGATATCTGCCAGTCCAATTTATATTGTTTTCTAATGTCATGTGGGGGATCATAATTGTAAGAGAGTAATTGTGTTTTTTGTATATTCATTTTGTAGCCTGAAAAAGACCCAAAAGTATTAAATGAGGTCATCAAAGTGGAAAGGGAAGAGGAAGGGTCACTTAAATAAATGAACACATCATCTGCAAGAAGGGAGATTTTGTGTTCAGTATCCACTATACTTATACCCTTTATGTTGTTTGACCCATTGGCTTAGGGGTTCAACATATAAAGCAAAAAGTAAGGGCAACAAAGTGCATCCCGGCCTCGTGACACATTCTAGAGTGAAAGTATTTGACAAGTTAGCATTCATCTTAATTCTGACATTCAATAGTCATTATAAAACCCAACTTTTTTCAAAACTCTATATAAATGAGACCAACTCACTGAATCAAATGCTTTCACAGCGTCCAAACCCAGTATGATTGCCTCAGTTTTATATTTTTGTAAGATCTGGCAGCAGTGTTTCCATCCTCCTTGCTATTATGGAAGTGTACAGTTTATAGTCAACATTAAGGACTGATATACTGTGGGTGTATATGAGGCACACTCGCGTTTGTCCTTCCCCTTCTTTTGGGATTAACGTGATAATGACTTCTCGCCAGGAAGGTGGTATCTGACCCTCCTCCATTGCCCAATTGAGTGTTTTCAGCAGACCAGGTATGAGTTGCTCTTTGAATGTCTTATACCATTCAGAGGTGAATCTGTCTGCACCAGGGGATTTATTAACCTGGAAATTGCTAAGTGTAATTTCTGATTTAAGCACTTCATTTTGATCCATAGTGATCGCGTGAATATTTAATAGACTGTAAGACGGACGGCGTGCCCCCCTTCCGTTCAGTCATGTTGGTTTGTGCTTTTCTCTTGTTTTCCCCTTTTTTTCCTTCATCGCCCCTTTGTTACTCATGTCAAAAATGACACCATTAAGAGATGATTTATGTTTCGTGGGCTATATTTCAAATCTTATCGGGAGAAGGAGTCTTTTATGCTGCCATTCGCTGGTCTGCTCAAACGGAAGTCTCTTTTTTAGCTTTATTCTGTATATAAAATCTGTATCTGTAAAGTGACAAATTTATTTGTATTATATTATAGAATAATTTTGCTTTGCAAACTAAAATTGTATTTTATATTAGTCAAGTTTGATTAAATTCTTATTCTGAAAACTTTTGGAGTAAAGTGTTTTGTTTCCAAGCTTTAATATATATGTTTTATTTACTAATCCCAAAAATATTTAAATAATGTATTTGTATAGATATTTTTTAAAAAGGGCACTAGCATCGGATCGGTACTCTACATCAGTGGATGGTCAAATTTTTGTATTTGATCGGGAGGTGAAAAAAATGCTGAAAAATGCAATGCATCCCTAGTTAGGCTCGGCTATATCGTCTGTGTCCTCTTGGCTCGTAATGTGACAGAGCACTATTAAGGTATGGGTGTATAATGTCTTCTAACCACAATGTTCAGCCAAAACACGGCTGATTAATTGCTCCTATAAGATGTCAAAAATTGGATGGCTGTCAACAGGAGAAACACATCGAAACAAATGTTTTGGAAGGATAGCGACACTAGTTCTGTGCAGTAGCTGACCTTAAAATGTCCATTTCACAGGGACACTCGTGTGTGCGTCCAAGGGGTCTCAAGCCCTAAAGCAATAGGGCAGCGCTTCTCAGCATCCACACACACACAGATCCTTTAACATCAGTGTCGGGGTCACTCTCAGCAGGACAGGGGGCGGCGGGAAGGGGGCGGGGGGTTCCAGTGAAGCGTACACACTCCTGCCACATCGTCAAATACATCGCCATCCTGACCTCAAGAGCAGAGGACAACGCTGTACACAATACACAATAACCCAGCATTAACTCCCACTACTTTTCTATTTAGGCACCGCAGACAGCCTATGGTAGGGTTTCAGAAATTCATGGCGCGTGACGGCCCAAGTTGAATTTGGCTCCACGCTGACATGTTTATAGCTCGTGTGCTCTTTCAGTGACACAGTCACGACATACAACAGAGATATTTAGAAGAGACTGTCTATAAGGGAGGGGTAACCATTAAGAATAACGTAATATGGTCACACCAAACATGGTCACACCAAAACATTACCGCATTTCTCAAGCAAACATTAAGCGTTTCCTCAGCTTCATTTATTTATTATTAACGTTTAATAGTATACCGAGGGAACTATTGTTCATTATAGATATTCATTCTATTTAATATGACTAAATGGTTTATAAGAAGCTCAAAGTACTGTAGATCCTTCTGGTGTGAAGGATGGTGCAAAATGTGACCCCCCAATTTCCCTTTTAGCTCACAAGCACGCAAGCACGCTAACATGCACGCACGCTCACACACCTATCCACAGTGGCATATACACTGCACTGCGTGCCAACCAAGTCATCAACTGTGTGTCTGAGTGTGTGGGTTTTGTACTGACTGGTCACTTTTATTTTAGACCACATCTCCTTCCAACTATCCTTCCATGTAAACAACCTCTCCCTCCCTCACTCACCCTGTGGTGCCATCGTTCACTGTGCCTGGGCAGAAAATGCCAGCTCCTCTCTGGTGTGTCGCACAAGGCAGCCATTGGTTGTTACACAACAACACAACAATCACTCCCCTGTTAGGATGTTGACTTGTGTCCGAGAAGAATGCGCGCGCGCGCGCGCGCGCACACACACACACACACACACACACACACACACACACACACACACACACACACACACA
>JAODLI010001594.1:0-11124 GCA_027575585.1 Percopsis omiscomaycus
TCTCTCTCTCTCTCTCTCTCTCTCTCTCTCTCTCTCTCTCTCTCTCTCTCTCTCTCTCTCTCTCTCTCTCTCCAGGCTCAGGAGAATGTTTTTGTTGAGTTCAACCACCAGGAGCTGCTTGAGTTTTACAACAAGGTGTGTGTGTGTGTGTCTTTCCTTTTTAATTGTATCTCATTAGCCCTCTCCATTGTTCCACTTTATCTTGATTGGCTGGTTCTCCCCGACTGCCTCCTTCACCCCTCAGATACAGTATGATGTATGTGTGTGTGTTCAAGTCTGTCCTCTCTACTAACACTCAACCTCTTGTCTTGTCTTCCAGCTAGAGATCGTGCAAGGGCAGTTGGATTCCCTCTCTTGATGCCTGGATGCACTGTGTACACGCACACACACGTACACACACACACACACACACACACACACACAGACAGTATTGTAATTGTTTTTGCTGGCAGCTGTGCCAGATGTTTAATGGAGGCTTGGTAATGCCGTCGTTGACATTCTGACAGGAACACGCTCACATTTCTGAGAGAAAACATTACAATTGCGTGTCTGTCTGAGTCTGATGTCTGGTGTTTATAGTGGGGGCACCTCACCAACCTAAGCCTCACTAGAACCTTCTGAATTGTTTTCCTGGCGGATTCAACTGACTGCATCTCCTCTCAGGAGACTGAAATAGGACTTAAATAATTCATCATAAATCATACTCAACGTTTGTCTTAATGACGGTGATATAAAAAGTGCCATTCCAAATAATGTTTTCGATTTAACAAATCAAAATACATTTTATTTTTTATGGTCAAATACACACTTTATGTACAGTTGTGAATATCTCAGTAAAAGAAAAGTGTTTTACCAGGTCATTGAAGATTTAAACAAACAACCCCTTTTTGTAATGTTCATGTAATTTCAATAAAATGTGCTCTGAAGGTGAAATCCATTTAATTGTTTTTTACTAAAGGCTCATTAATCCTTATCAGGAGCCACTTGGACCACTACTTCAATAGGTGTGTGTGTGTGTATGTGTGTGTGTGTGTGTGTGTATACAGTATACATATGTCGTGATGCTCTTGTACATGTACACTGTATGTGCATTTTCCATTTGTCTATGTGTGTGTGTGTGTGTGTCCTTTTCAAGCAACCTCCCATGCAGCTGTCTGTGTAAATAAAGCCAGTCCAGTGAAACCCAACCAAGGTAACACCTAAAGACTAGACCATCAGCCTACTGTCTCTGTCTGTGTCTATCTCGTTTCCCAGCTTGAGCAACATTAAGTCCCTTGCCTGTACCACCATGGCTAATGTATAAGCCTTCAAAAAGTAGTAGCACTACTGCCTTAGCCTACGGCTGTGTTAATGGGACAATGGGCATGGAGAGAGGGTCAGCACACGGACGCACACACACACACATACACACACAGTAAATGTTTCAGTTTTGCACGCTTTCCTTTGTGGAAGGAAAATTGCAAGGTAAACCACCAATATGAAAAGAAAGAAGAAGAAGAAAGCCTCACACCCTTCTTCCTCCTAGTCCTCTGCTTTGCTTGTGTGGAAGGGAACTATTGAATGGAGCTGCCATCTGAAATCATATGCACACATACACACACACACACACACCACTGGATGGAAAACAAAAAGAATGTCTGGCACATTAACATGCTACAGCTAAAAAGTATTAACAGCTATATATATATATATATATATACTGTATAGTGTTCATTTACACCATACATATGCATGACTGTGTGTCCAGTCTCTCAGATACTCCTGTGTGCTTTTTTTAGCCGACTGACGTTTTGCCGGCGTGTGTAAGTGCCCGCAGCCCGAGGGAGCGAGTGTTCCACAGCATGGCGAGCAGATGGCAAGACCGAGCAGAGCTGGCCACCCCCAAAAAACAGAGAAAGTGTCTCACACTGAGAGCCAGCACAACACAGTACACTGAGTCCCGATGAGACACATAGAAGAGGTGTGTGCGTGTCTGTGTACTTGTCAGAACTGTTTGCGTGCTCTGGTGTGGTTGATGAAGCAAACTAAATTGTGCTACACACACACACACACACACACACACACACACACACAGAAAGCGGTTGGTCAGAGGTGCTGGGCCTGTCAAGTGTTTGTGTCTAATAGGCTAACCTCACTATGAGCCTGCAGGACCTGCCAGAGCCTAGCCACGGATGATGGATAGAGATTTCTGGCGCACACACACACACACACACATTCTGAACCTGTACCCTTTTGCTCGACACCCATGCCAATGAACATTGAGCTTTGTGTATGTATGTATCACTGATCTGTATGATGGCACATATGTGCATATTTATATACACGTTATGTGTAACGGGTATTTGACAGTGGCTGTTTATTGTACATAAAATCAACTAATACCGTGTTCTGTACAAGATAAATAGTTTACCCACACAACATTCTTATATTTGAAGTTATTTGAAGAGTATCGGTACAAATGCGTACAGAGGAAAGTGGCAGGGACTGTGGCGCATATCACTATATAGCAGATATAGTTAAATATATTGACTATAGGCAAAGTTTGAGGAGGATTGACAAGTCCCATTCAAAATGTCTTCATACCTACCTCCCTCCATCCAAAGTATCTATCTATCCTGCCAAAGTATCTCTTTGGGCGATAATTGTACCCAAAGAGACGACCTTTCTCATCAGCCATTACAACTGTCAGTGCTGTCTGATAATATAGAACATTAGTTTTACAGAAATAAGTGAAAAGAATCCCTCAGACACTAATACTGAACCCACCTGTAATGTTTTTTCAATGAATGATTTGGTTCAACAACCCTTGTACATACTGGCTCCTACCTTGAGCTGCTCAATAGTCCTGTAGATCCCATGAATTCTAACTTAAACGAGCATGGCTCGTGCCAGCCCAGGTCTCTCACCCGCGTCTGTGGCACACACAATTAGGCCGGCATTTCCACAAAACTTTGAATAACCACCTCTGGCTTGTATAGGACCATAGGAGGGGATATCAGAGACTTGGATTATTATTATTATTATTATTTTCTGAGAATTGAACTGATGTTTTGATGCTGTTTTGCTGATGTTTGAAACTCCATTATATCAGACAGTTACAGTTCTTCCAACATTCCAGGTTGTGTTGGGTAAATAATAAAAAAAATCTTTCAACTTTAAAATACTTTATTTTGCCCCTAGGACATTTTAAATGTGCTTCTTTACTTCAATGTGGTGTGGAAAAATGCCTTGGTATCAGGAGATGCATTAGATGGCTTCTTGAGCAGCCATCTTGAAAAGAAGAATTGCTACTGTGTACTATAATGCATGACTCAGACAATTGGATGCCATTGCTTTTGAAATAGGAGCACATCATCTTCCTGGCACTAGTGCCTTGTACTCTGACTTCCTCTTCTTTTCCATGACAGCATTATTCAGCTTCCGCCTCTCTGACTCACCTGTGGCCAAGATCCAGACAGACAAATTGCTTGAAAAGTGTTTTGTCTGCCTTCCTGAAACAATTCTCCATAACTACCTTTTCTTCCCCAAAGTATATATTTATTTCAGGCTACAAGTAGAAACACAGAACAATATCTACAGTATATCTTCTCCATCTGTTTACGTCAAAGCTGTTCCCTCAAATATAATTTTCCATAATTAAGTTGAATACTGCAACGTTGAGTCGCAATACTCTCAAACTTTATCTCACACACAACTTTCTCTCACTTTACAGTTCTGTGAAGCACTTATCCACAACTTCCCCGCTTTATTATCTTTCCCGGCCAGCCACATCACCTGTGCCCCTTAAATCTTCTTCTCTCTTCGGTGTCTTGGGTAAATTGGGGGCCAATGTGTTTCAGAGGACCGCGGTTAAAATCACTCTTCCCGTCCCAACCAATCATTCCCTTCTCTATAATGACCATCCAATTTCTTGACCTTACAATGAATGGTTGACTGTGAACTGCATGAGGGCTTCCATATTTTTAATAGAATCATGACACACATTGACATGTGACTGCATACGACATACTGTATGCCAGCATAAAAAGTAATTGTGGCACACACGCACTGTCCACACAGGTATTCGGGGTTTATCTGTGCGTCACACGGCTTTATTTCTGCAGGTTTCAGTTTAACACCCACACATACGGGACTTAAACACTGCCCGGCACACAGTCATAGTTATACAAATGTGAGAGCTTCCGCGTGGAGCTCTCGGTCTCATTTCCCCGCCTGGGAGTCTCCCCATGCTGTGTTCACTCCCTGCTTAAAAGAGGGACAGGTGATTAATAATTGCCCTCACCTGTCCCTCAGCCCCGTGAACCACAGCTCCACACGTTCCCTCTCACCTGCATCAGAGCTAAACCACGCCCACACTCCCACAGTAATCTGCTTCTTATTGAGATTACAGTCAATGTCATCTCCATGAATAGAGATAGACTGTTTTGTGACTTTGCTATGGCATTTTGTAGCTCTGGTCGTGGCTTGTCCATCCAGCTGTGCTGTAGTAACTCTTATATATGCAATGGCCTCATAGCAGCAACAATAGAGTGCTGTTTCTTAAGAACAACAACAGTTAAGTCTGCTTTCTTGCTGCTGTTCCAGACAAGATACATCACCATCAGCCTGTCAGCCCTCTGATGTCATCACGTTGACCCGGCACCAGGACTTTGTATTTAGCTCATTCTATGTCTTTCTTTTCTATGTTGTGCTCTGCGAGGGGTGTTAACCTGACCTACTGTCTCTGCTGAAGCATCGGTGTGGTCAGTGGGTTAAATGTTTGCCATGACAGCATGCCATGACAGCAGGATGGAGTTTCCAATGGTTTCAGCATCCCCTGTACATCACTTCTACAACAAGTTATCCTCAACAGCAGCAATGCTAGCATACAGTAATTGGCTCATTCAGGAGTCAATATTTTCCCCTGTTTCTTTTTAGTGTTTGTGTTTTGTTTTTGTGAATGATGCCGCTAAACAACGGTAATAGCGATGATCACTACAGGTATTTGTTAACTCTTTGATTCGTTGATGTCCTATCTTGTTGTTGTTGTCTCATCTCCCTGCTCTTTGCTGCCCTGACTGTGGTGGCTCTGGGGTGTGTGTGTGTGTTTGCAGCAGCGGTGTGGTGGGTAAACAGTCTCAACACAGATGGTGCAGCGTGCCTCCACACATGGCAGGTTCACGGCTGGGGGGGCACGCCTCCTGTCTGACTCTCACTGCTTTCTCAATTAGGCTCCTTTTGCTGCCTCACCGTTCCCTTTCTTCCCCTTTTCTCTGCTTGTTAGTTGGTTTTCTTTTCATTCTTTGTTTTTCTTTATTATTACTGTGCATCAGATATTCGTCATTGTAATATTTTTCTATTTTGTTTTTGTATGTGGACCTCAGTCACTAAAAGCTGTTTTGAATAAACATTTCACACACACACTTTCACCCCATCTCTCCCTCTCTTTATCTGTCCGATTTCTATATACATATATATATTTATATACTGTATATAAATATGTCTGTACCATTTATATTTCCTCCTATACCTCTCTCTGTTCTGCGTGTCTTTGCTTTAGAGCATATCAGCCCAAACAGTCCCTTTACAACAGGACAACCTGAATCTGCCATTTAGGCAGATTCTGTGCAAGGCATATGCACAGATAGCTGCTGGAAAGTTGGAAGAGACTTGAACAACTTTCAGAGATGTTCCGCATGAAATGAGGAATGGGAATTAAATCAAATGAAATGAAATGCTAGCGTGAACCAGCTGAAGCTCGGCTCTCTATCTGGTAAAGCCGCATGTTTCTGCCTGGCAGAGAATACAAACTGCTTCTGCTGTTTTTCCATTTTGGCTTGTTTCTTTTCGTTAGGGTCTGGTTGTTTACAGCAAATCCTCCTAACAATGTTGAAATGAGATTTGCATAAAACAGAATTGTTTGTGCCTTTATATTCAAATTCCTTAAAGTATATCTACGTGGTGTCATCCATGGCTTTTGGTTTAAGTTTGTTTATTTACAATTCCATCTCGTCTCTACAAATTCACAAATGCTAGATAAATCAGTGCTAGCTAAATCAACACCTGTCCTAGCAAACATGTTATTTATGATATCGGATCATTCCAGCCAGCCGACTAGGCAGAGCAGGCTTTCATTTGCCCCTGAATGTTCCCAGACATGGCTGGGAGTGGTGTTTTCATTTTTATCTATGGTACTTTAGAGTTATAAGACCAGCATTTCTATTTCCAATCTCTGATTGAAGTAAAATTCAGAGATGGAGAGAAAAGTAAATGAAGGGATAGAGTTTAAGCCAGGGGGATGAAGAGAGGGAAAAGTAGGGCAGAAAGCTGACCGCCTGCCATGGCCTTGTGGGTCGTTTGAAGCAGTGGCTGGTCTTGTTTGGGGACCGATGTGGAAATTCATCACGGTGAATTATAAACCAATTTTCGCCATTTCAGTACAGGTGTGCAGAACTCGTGGACAGGGAATTAAATGTTCTGCCAAGTGAAGACTTCCCTGGCATGAACACAAGTTTGCAACAGCCACTCCCTTTAACCTCTCACTGATCCGACCTAAAGGCTGGTCTGAGCTAGTCATGTGGAGCTCAACTAAAACGTTTCATTGCGGTTCAATACAATCAGTGCAATGCTATTTGTTGTCATACTCATACAAACATTACACTCAACAGTCTGTAGTTTACATCACACTCAGTATAAACCAGGCCTGCCATTTTATCTATGTATATAAAAGTGTTGTATTAAACGGTATAACCCACAACATTATAAAGCATAAATATTATATACTGTACCCGGTGAAGTCCTCCGATAAAACGCTGTACCAAAGAAACTCGTGCCACTGAGCAGAACATCAGTGTGAGATGACATGACAGGCCGGGAGTCGTCTTAGAGGACCTGTTCACCTATCGACCCATCACCCCAGGGTGCAGCGGCACAGAACTGCAATACCTTCCACAACTTGCAACAGAACATAAAGTAGTGTAGTGCAGACACACGGGCGTTATTTGTTTATTCCCGTCGCCGTTCTGTCGCCTAGTGTCTGTGTTTGTGTATATCGACGGTACAGGTTTCTTTAGACTCCAGTCATCACATATTCTGTCTTCACTTCACATTTTACTTTAATATACTGTGACAACGAAGTCATACGAGAGTAAACAAAGAACTGAAGTGAGCCTGGGACATCTTTTGTTACACCTTTTTATAACTCTTCGGCTTTATTAGATGGTATTCAGAGGAGGGAGCCCAAGGTTAGCAACAAACAGAGGATCTGGCCATGTGGCCCGGCCTGTCGCTATAAATCTCTTTTTCAACCCTGCCTTGTTCCTTTGCTACAAGACTCTTTGTAGAAATACTGTGTGTTTTCTTGAAGATATCCCCAGCTGTAAATGCATTTTACAATAGTTCACCAGCATATACAAAAATACAACAGAGGTCCTTGGGGTTTCTTGATTCTTTATGGACCATCAAATCTATTATAACGGTAACCTATAATGGGTGTGGGGTGGGGGCCATGTTTAATTGCAGATTATTGTTTACAAGTTTTTCCTCCCTGTAGACTGTGAAATCTATGGACTGTTTCTGTACTTTGCTGTACTGAAAACCAGGGAATCGTGAACCTGCCATCTGTCTTACGCTTTACTGAGTGCGTCTGTGACAGACTGCGTGTCTCATGAAAACAGACTCCTACAACACGTCCATGATGTATTTAATCAGCAAAAGCACATTAAGTCTTCTCTCTGCACATCTGTTGGAGCAGGGAATGAGTCAGAGAGAGCATGGTCGCTCACCTGCTAACCCAACCAGCCTAATGCATATTTCAACACAAACCCCAGGTCCTAAAATTAGTACACATCAATTCTTTAATCTCGGAGAGAGAGAGGGCCAGGACGAGAACCCATTTCATTCTTGAGATCTTTCTAATCCCTGTGACTGCTGTCCCTTCAACCCCTACACACACACACACACACACTGACAGAGAGTGAAGTGAGCCCCAAGTCTGTTCTTAGCATAGCATCCCCCACCTCCATATTATTACACAGCAGCTAATCCTGTTTCCCAAATCCCGGTACCTTGGACTCCACAGAGAAAATCCTATTGGTGCGGCACATTTCCCGCCATGCTTCAGCATACAGAAATCCTCTCTCCATCAGACTGCCTTTGTCTTTTCACTGCCTGCCCTCCTCACGAGGTCCCATGGAGAGAGAAAAAATATTTTTATTGTTCCGGGACAGGAACAAACCGCACAAGGACAAAGACACCAGTAACCATCTTTGTCTGCCTTTGTCTGGTATGTCGGTTTGTGGTGTTGCTGTGAGTGACTTTGCTTAATTTTTGCTCTGCTTGTTTATTGAAGAGATTGTGTTCAAGAATTGATGGGACTTTGTGTAATGTGAGCTTGTTCTTAGGCAAACAATCAGTAGAGGAACAGGATTGACTATCAGCTTCCATTAAATTTAGTCTGATCATACTTCATGTTTAGTTGTACCTACTGTGTGTGTGTGTGTGTGTGTGTGTGTGGGAGACAGACACACATATTTGCTAATGTGTGATAAGTGACGGGCTTTTCTCTGCCTCCAGATGATGCCTACTTCAGCCTAAGCTAAAGAGGCAGCTGCTCCAAGACCACTGGATTAATCTTTCTCTGTGTGCACGTGCACGTGTGTGTGTGTGTGTGTGTGAGAATTGTGTTGCATTGTATTGTCCATGATTTACAGTCTGTACTGTGCGTGTGTGTGTGTGTGTGTGTGTGTGCGGGGGTCAGTGGGAGGGAGCCAGGGGAACAGATTAAGGAGGTCTGTTTTTGCTGCGAGGTAGGCAGGTGTGTGAGGTGTGGGCGCTGTAATGACATTGCCAGTGGTGGATTGGAGCCATGCTGCTACGTGTTAGCAAATGCACATGAACACAAAGAAGCAGCAGGGAGACGCACGCAACCGCCACTCAAATGCGCAAACAAATACAGTAAACTACAAAAATAAAGACCCATATGAAAGATACACAAAAGAGGCCACCCTAGAGCCACAAACGCACGCACAAAGACATTTTCTTTTGTTAATTTTCCCCATCATTAACGTAGTGCGTTCTTCCTAACCTATTTTCACATTGGAGCTCTCTGAGAATCAATTACAGCAGCATGCATCAGGTCCGGCCTGGATTTACAGTAAAGGCGTGACTAGCATTTGAAAGGGGCCACAGGCAGATGCATTGGGAGTTTCAAATATTGACTTTCTGAAGCTTTTACAAATTGAACATCTCTTTGACCTCTGCTTAAAAGATTAATTAACAGGAACCATCGCAGATGTGCGTATTAAGCCTGTCAGATAATTGGCCATAAAAAGGGAAAGAAGGATGGCTATTTCAACTAAATAGCATCATGTTGTTACATGGGGCAAACTATGTTGTTTTGTTGCTTTCATCTAGAGTCAGGACTTAACTTCCTTTGTCCTTGGTTTGGCTGCAGAGTTCATAGTTAAACATCCTTTAAAAAGAAATTTTACTGGAGAATGTGGGTGTTTGTGTGTGCGTGTGTTTGTGTGTGTTTTACGGTTACTGAAACATGCAGAAGGAATCCCTGGCTGCTTCATGCCAAGATTAGAAAGAACTATGTCGCAATGTTTAAAAGCTGTTCTGCCCTTTTTCTTGTCGATGAGCGGGTTTGGCCCAAAGAGCTTGTGCCCCCCCACCTAAATACAATTAGCAGATGCCTTCTATCCACAGATACTTACATTGAGTACAATTACAAATATTAAGGAGCAGGTTCGGCACCCAATGCCAGGGCTTGAACCCGTGACCTTCCTGCTGGGACTCACAGACTGCTCCTTCCCCCAAATAAACCGTACACAATTCATTAAAGATTCAACTATATTACACATAATAATACAATTATAAGTTAACCAGTTTGAAATTATCTTGTGGCCCCCGGAAAATCCCCATCCTGCCCCTCCCCAATTGAGAATCCCAGCTCTAACAAGCGTCTTACTTCAGATGTATAACACAGATGCATGGCGTGTAACTAATGCAGGCTGCATGATGAAAAACACTTTGCAACATGCATGATTACTTCTTATTCAACCAGCCCTGGCTTACTAGAACCATGTGATCCATTGGCTAATGTGCAGCATGTGCTGCAGCCATATGCCGAACCCCAGGGGGAATGCGCTGTATATGTTTCCATGATCCCCACGGGTCGTTAGGCAAGTGCGTGGGACAGAGAGTACATTTAAATTCTTAGACCTGAGAGCTGGTGAGTGGGAATGAAGTAGATCAGCCACACATGCAGAGGCCTAGCCGTGCAATGCTCTGTAAGTAACAGTGAGAATTTTAAACGGAATCCTGAACGCAACTGGGAGCCAGTGAAGAGACATGAGCAAAGGTTAATGTGAGAACGTCTATTTGTCCTAGTAAGTCTTGCAGCAGCATTTTGAATTGCCTGCAGCCAATCAAGGGCATATTTGCTTAACGAGGAGAAGAGCACATTACAAAAGTCGATACGAGATGAGGCATGTATAGGCATCTCTACTTCTGTATTAGAAACAACAGGTCTCAGTTTACTGATATTTCTTAGGTGGAAAAATAGGATCTAGTCAATCAGCTGTTTAACATGGGTATCGAACAACAAGGACTGCTCAAATATAACCCCTAAGTTAGGCTACTTGGAGTGGGCAGCAGAGGAAAAAGGCCCAAAACTAAGGTCAACACAAGTACCAACACAGAGCAATCGCATCAGAGGACATTCAAATATTTGAAACCGTAAAAATGGCAGTTTCAGTCAAGTGCTTTTTTCCTAAACCCAGACTGAAACTTAGTCATAGATGTTGTGTGGGGTAACTTCTTTGGCCACATCCTTCCCTAATATTTTGGACAAAAATGGAAGTTTGGATATAGGCCTATAGTACTTGTACACCGCAGGATCTAAATTAGGTTTCTTAACTATTGGCTGGACAATGAGGAATTAACAATAGCTAATACGGCGGGGCCAATAGTAGGTAGAACTTTTATAAATAACGAAGATGGAATTGCATCCAGAGGGCTAGAAGATCGCTTCTTTCTTCTAGTCATGTCCAAATAATCTTGTTCCCAAGCAGCGGCGGCGCCAGGGGGGGTCTTGGGGGGGTCTCTTAGGAACCCTCCTAAAAAACGCCTTGTCCCCCC
>JAODLI010001595.1:0-11124 GCA_027575585.1 Percopsis omiscomaycus
TATATAGTATATTTTAAGCATATTCTATATAATTGTATTTCTTGTTTGTTTTCTTTTCTTTTTTTAAACGGCATCAAAGGAAAGTGCAAAGTACAGTGAAACCTGTTTCTCTGTGCATATGACAATAAAGAACTTGAACTTGGTCTTGTTTATAATTGCATGCGTGTGGATGTGTGTGTGCTCGCTCACAGCCAGCAGGCGGGTCTTGTCTCTCTCTGCATTGCTCAGAGTGTTTTCCAGGGTCAGCCTGTGTTTCTTGGCCAGCTCCTCCAGAGCGCGCGATTGGCTGTCAGTCAGGTGACCCGCCTCCTCCTCGTAGCGTGCACGGACGCTGTTCATCTCCCTCTCGTAGGACGCCTTCTCATCATGCAGAGTCTAGACATGCACACAGAGGTGTAAGGTGCATTTAAGCAAAACACATTTTGAGGTCACAGTACAAACAGAATGTATTAATTACAACTCACACACATAAAGATTATGTTAGTAAATGTATACATTATTCCAAACAGACAGATTCTCTTACACACACAGTTTTCATCAGATAAATGACTTTCGTCAAAATTACGATTTTCTAGCTAAATACAGTATACCATTTATGCAAATTTCATCAACAACAACATTTCGAAGAATGGTTGAATTATATTGTGTAATATATTTTCGTTTTAATGGGGACGAAAAATTGTGGTTACTAATATTTGTCTAAATTCTGACCTAAAATAATTTCGTCAGTATTTCGACGAAGGTCAACTATACATTGGTGTATTTAAATAGTCTTCAATGTTCGGACAAAATAAATTTTCTATATTATGTCAAAATAGTGATGATTGTCTAGCTAAATACAAAAATGTTTGTTTGTAGTTGTAGTTTTTGTCCAATAAAACTACAAACAAACCAATTTCACATGCTGGCAATTTCTGGTATTAATTCCTCAATTTTTTCGAATATTCTCACAATTCATTATTATTTTGTGATACGCAGAGATTTATTTAATCCAAATTCAATGAAAACTGTTTTTGTTACCATTTTGACGAAAAGGAATTACAAAATTTTTCTCCTTTTCATAAAATAGATTGAAGGAATAGATGATCCTTCCTATATGATTATTTTATTGTTTGACTTATTTCAAAACAGAAAAAAAACATACTTCAGTGGATTAAAAATGTGCAAAGCACTGTATAAACCGTTTTATATATAGCTGCTACACAAATTATTTTTGTGCACTTATTATTAACAACATTTTAAAACCACTGAAATGTAACAATTTTATATTATAATAATTATTATTACTGTTATTACTATTATTATAATACAGAATCCAAGGAGCAAGTAAGAGCCCTGGTGGTAAAATTCTTCCATAAACATTACAAATTACATTTCAGTGGTTTTAAATGTGCAAAGAAATGCACTGTGTGTTGTTGCTATAATTATGTGCTTATTGCTGTAACTGATATACATTAGATACAGTATAATATATACTAATATTTAACTACAGAGTCAGTAAGATCTCTGTGGATATTAAAATGGTAAAACAAATATAGTATATCTTGACCCCACAAAGTCGGAAGCCTGGAGGGGTAGCACTAAAGCCATATTAGGGATTTTTGATCAATAATGTGATAATTTGTCTTATTATGAAGAAGATCCACCGTCAAGATCCTGTGATAAATTCTAACCCTCATGTTGACATAGAAGAAAGTTAATCAAGGGCCTTGTAGATCCTAGTTCAATAGATCCAGTATTCGTCTATACTGTATACTGACGAATCACATTTTTGTAATAATTAGAACAAAAAAGGACATACAATATATAAAATATATTCGTCATAGTTTTAACGTACTCTAGCTTATATTTGTCTGCATTTTGACAAAAATGTAGTGTGATAACATTCTAGTATTCGTCTAAATACTGACATTTTTGTCAAAGTGAGAATGAAAAACTACTATATATTCATTACAATTTTGACAAAAATCTAGATATCAAGCAAATTCACATTTCATTTTTGTTACAATTTGACAATTACGTCCTTTGCACAAGCGTCACAATTTGCCGATGATCAATGAGACCATGTTTCAGCGAGTATACTGTATTATCAATCAATGCTTAAATCATTCTAAGCACAGACACACACACTCACACACTTTTCTCTCTCTCACGCACACACACACTACATCAATCAGCCACAGTGCTCTCTGAGTGGCAACCAATCAGTCCCACTCATGGGGACTCTTAATAATCTCTCACTCTCCACTGACGTCACTAACAACAAGCGAGGAGAGAGAGACAGGCAGAATAAAAAGACCCATTTCCTGTAGCAGACACAGGCTAGATAAAACGCCTGCTCCCCTGTTGCCATGGGAACACAGGTATCATTAAAAGTTGGGCTAAGAGCAAACAAGAAATCTTTCCTAGGAAACTGTGTGTGTGTGTGTGTGTGTGTGTGTGTGTGCGCGCACTCAAGATTATGATGCTGAGTAAGACAGACGGCGCAATATAGAGAATAACAGAGAGATGTACAGTAGATGTGTGACACAGAAAGATTTGCATTTATCTTTTTTGGGATTTTTTTATTTTATTTCACTTGCTTGGGCAATGTAAACATGTTTCCCTTGCAAATAAATCCCTTTAAATTCAATTCAAAGTGTGAGTAAGTTGATGTATCTATGGAATAGAAAGTGTGTTTGAGAATTGACATTAATTTATACTAAACGTGTATCATTCATTTCCAATGCACACTTGGAGACATGGAGAGACGGGGTGGCTGGAGAGCCTCGTGATAAGGATAGTTTCACCTACTGTATATTGCTATGCGTAAGACCCTATTGATTTCAGTTTGCAGCTGGGTGCTATGATGCAATTATGTGTAAACTGTTCTTTTAGGGACATAAATGCTTTGTGCCCTATTCTCCTGGGTGGATAAGGCTTTTAAAATGTTTGTTGTCACACGAAAAAAGTACTACAAAGTAATGATAGAGTAATGATTGGTAATAGATATGTATATAGAATTGTAACTGCAAAATAAAGAATATCTATGCACTTATCTGTGTTTCAACACATTTATCAACCAAATTGTCCAAATAGTCAGGGAAGTGGGGGTGCTGCAGCATTTATTTAAAATAAATAAAAAAACTTGAGTAGCATTTTTGAGTCATAAGAAGTCATCTATAAAACATGTTTGTTTATTAAAGGGTTAAAATGCACTAATTAATTTTTTTTAACAATGTTTTGATCTAATTTTTGAAATTCTCTTCTGGGGATGACCAATGGAGATGTCGCACAAACGCATGTCCAACGTCGGTGTTCTGCCGTCTGCTTGAGGTAGATTTTCTGCTGCCTAACATCATACAAAATTGTATTTAGAAGACAATAGTTTGATGGTAGGCTATAGTTCCCAGTTTAGGCTATATGGTAGACTACGGTTACCCGTTAAAGTTATTGGTTAGTCTGGGATATTTGAGAGTCAATTGATAGCAAACAAGGTGTTAGAAAAAATGGTATGTTCTGGACGGTGTGTAGCTGAGATGTATTTTTATCATTATGCTTTTATTATTATGTGACTAAAACGCACTATTTACTAATTTACTGCGTTTTCTGAGCTATTCAGAGTGAACTCTATTTAGTTTCCGACTAATAAAATAATAATACAATAATAAATAGTTTATGGAAAGGTTAAGACACCCCTGCAAACAGGTAGAAGGACAAACTCCTAGAAGTAAAGACTCCTTGGATTACAAGGAGAGCCTGAAGAGGTTCTACATGTATTTATATTTTATTATCATGTCCTGCATTCTTACACTCATTACCCACATGGGCTTATAAGAAAACATGAGATTCAAGCATAAAACTTAACAGTAACATTGTAACAAACACAGATGGAATAAAAATACAAAGGAGTAAAAACTAAATAGCAGGCTGCGATGTAAATAGTGTAAATATTTAGTGAAGAGTGTGTCAAAGTTTAGGCCTACTATTATTTATGTTTCTTATATATTCAATGGCATCATATGCAGCCTAGAATATTGGTGTGCATAAACTAAGCTGTATACCACTATATAACTGTATTAATTTAACCCCTCCAAAGAACACCTGCTGTTGTAAATCAAATTGCAAAAATACAAATAAGACTCAAGACATAGTTAGTAGCTGATTGACCAAAGCGTAACATAGGGTTTTGTGTCATAATTTCCTCATGCTATGTAGGCCCGTACAGTATTTGCAGTATTACACAAAGTAACAAAAATCGGCATGGTTTTCCAATCTAAACAGTGATAATGTGATAGTGAGTCACTTTTTGTTATGTATTACAATGTACAATCTATATTTAACTGACAATGATAATTTAACCATTGTGTAATGATTCGGTGAAATCTATTATGAAGTTTGACAGCAATAATAGTCTTGTGTATAACCTTCAAAATCTCGCGCTTTATGCACTATGAAAAACAAAAATGTTAATCCTCTATTGGTTGATGAGAGGCTTTTTCTATGCAAATAGATTTGGGTTTTAAATTGTGGGTGCTGGTATTAATCTCCAACAACCAAAAACTGTCTGAATACACCCTCCAATGATTGAAATTAACTATTTAAAAAAAAATGCATATTTCGTACAAAAAAATAAACATGCTAATGAGTAGAGCATTTAAGGACTAGCTTTTTGAGGTCCCCATGAAAAGAGTGTGTTACAGTACTATGAGGACCTTGGCATAGCGTTCCACCATTATAATGAAATTGTCAATCTCTACTCAGCAATGGACAAATTATCTCAGATAAATAGTGGTATCGAAGCTCATTACACACACACACACACACACAAACACACGCACGCACCTTCTCCAGTGAATTAATCTGCTGTTTGTGTCTCTCTTCCAGGGCCTGGCTCTTGCTCTGCAGGGCTCCTCTCTCTTCCTCCAGCCTGAGGACCTTGTCCTTGAGGCGGCTACGCTCACTCTCCAGGTCCCTGATAGCTGCTTCCTGAGTCATCTGGGTTGCCTGCAGACTGCCTATCTGACCTGGTAAAGTGACACAGAGAGAGGGGTTTGGTGGAGAGAGTAAAACTGTTCCGAATGTCTGCCACGTTTTTTTCCCCATGAATTATTTTAAGCCTACAGGCCTAACATGAGAGCACATCTGCTACCCTTACCCGTGTAAATATCTGCATTTTAACTGATATTTTATATTTGTCTGTGCCACAATATGGTTGTACGTTTGCCTTACTTAATTACGTAAGAATACTTATTTCAGATTCAGAGTCAGATTAGAAACTTTGTTTCTTTAGGTTTACTGAATTGGTAATTGCTTCAATTAGAAAAATTATATTAAAAACGTTTTAGCTTCATTTATGTGGCTTTTAATAGTATTACTCTTTTCAAGTGTAGTAAAGTGACATCATTTGCATAGAGCGTTTTCTCTTTAGTCTATTTATCTTAACTACAAAATGAACTAAAGATTAATGTAGATTGCATAAATGCAATATTTATTTTTCTTTGAAAAATAGTCTGAGGAGTTTAGATAAATAAGTTGTCTATCACAAAAAATAACCAGGAAGAAGTCAAGACGAGGAGCCTACTATTCAGTACTGTCGGCTGACAATTCATTTGCTACTGACTTCCCAGTGTGGTCGTGACTGTCATATGAAATACTGACAGTGAAATGCCACTAGCTATTAAATCAATTACTAACACGCATGAATTCATAGTGCTGACTAGAAGGCTTGATTTCTGCTCTGCTTGGTTAGGGGTGGGGGATACATAGATGCACATACAAAATTAAATTACAATTTCAATGCATTCATTTGATACAAATTTACAACACAAAACATACAAACATACACTCATTCCATTTTATTTGGTATTCATGTACCACATCTAATTAACACTTATTAATCTAGTTATTCAATAATGTGGTGGCAACTCAATGCATAAAAGCATACAGACATGGTAAAGAGCATCCATTGAGTGGCAGTTCTGTGGGCAAAAATACCTCGTTAATAAAAGGAGGTCAGAGGAGTATGGCCAAACTTGTTCAAGCTGACAGGAAGGTGACAGTAACTCAGAAAACCATGCAACAGTAGTATGCAGAAAATCATCTTCAACGCACAACACGCCAGACCTTGAAGTAGATACTACAGCAGCAGAAGACTACACTGGGTTCCACTTCTTCGGTGATCCTTTTATTAGGTGAAAAGTGTACCTAATAAATTGGCCACTGGGTGTAAATTCTATTCAAGCAATAAATTCTATTCATGCATCAAGTCAAGTCTCCAGTCAATAAAATTGTGACTAGTCATCAAGTCATCACTTCTGGTTGTTGCATGGTAGCGCACACACACACACACACACACACACACACACAGAGTAAATCTTACTGGCTTTAAGCAAGATTTCGGTGGCTTGCTGCTGGACTCGGTCTCTGGCCGCCTCCAGTTCACATTCAGCCTCCTTCTGCCTGATCTCCACAATCTCTGAGTCCTGGGTTACCTCGTCCAGCTGTTTGGTAAGCTCCTTGACACCACAGTAACAATAACTATGTATGAATTTTCTAGAACACAGGTACATTGCTTAAACCAAGAAATATTTCTGTGCTTGAAATGTGTTTGGGGGTTATGAGAAAGAAATGGAGGGAAGGGGGGTTCAAGAAATACGCCTAAAGATATTAGGCTAATTGAAAATGAACGTGTTTATTAACGCAACAGATACAAATAAACAAAAACAAATACTGAGTGGGCATTTAGCAGGTTTTGTTACTTTACTTTATAGTTAAACAATTCAAGGGTTTGCATGGAGGACTATGTCATTGATGAAGCCCACATCATCAAATTGTAACATCAGAATACTGTTCCACGTTACAGCTCCAGTAAACAACAAACTCATATTTACATAACTAAAATGGTACTAGCATATCCCATATCCTGTAGAAATAAATAAAAAATGAAGATCTTAGAATTTCCGTAATTCCCACTCATGAAATGCCATGAAATATCCACTTCTGCCTCTTTTTATATACGCTCCATACGAGTAGAATTGTACAAATAAATCAACAGTTCCCTAATTCAGCTGATGATGTCTCCGGCGCGCAAAACAATTTGGAAAAGAAAAGGCTGCGCAAAGTGAAGCCAAGCCATAGCCTAGCGAGCTGTAGGTCTAGGCTACAAGACAGATAGATAATGCCTGTTGCGCATATTGCGCATTAATAGTCAAACGAAATTAGTCCAAAAGATTGTGACGATGATATGAAAACAAAACGAATAGCCTATTCATTGCAGTGCATTTTCAAGGTAGCATTATTGAGCTGACACTGAGCGACAGTGTAAACAAAGGTTTTTATTAACAAAGTAGGTCTACTTGATAAATACAAAATATGGGGTAAATTATGGCTGAATCCTGCTATACATATAGATCCATATTGCCTGATACGCGACAAAACAAAACTATGCACAAATATTCTCCATAGACATTGGTCTAATTGTTTTTTTTCTAATCTAATACAGCCACACGCTGGAATTCCGGCACAGTGCGGGAAAACTTTAAGCACTGCAGGTATATTGGGCTGATGTGGAAGATGAGAATGCCTGCGTATATAGACTCTGCTTGCTGACATCTCCCTGATTCTCCTGTCAGTTTTGTGGCAAATGTAAGGGTGGGGCAACTGACACAACTGACAGATCTTTAACTCATTTGGAAGGTTAAGAATATTGAGCTTTAGGTTACTGAAGGTTTGAAATTACTAATAATTTTAGAAGCGACCGACCATTCAAGGATGTATATTTTACACATTCTTATATGAAACACCCAAGACCCCAATTTTGCAGAATGGGTGAATGCAAAATGACAGTTTGGACCTGCAGGAGTATGTGCAGATTCCCCTGATGGGCGTTAGGCAGGTACACATTGGCACACTGTGATAAGCCTGTTCGGTTCTGATAAGAGATCCATTGGGGGCGGTGTGTGTGTGGTCATTTTGGCTAGACTGACAAGAATTGTGCTCATGGGAACAATCCTTTACAGCTTCTGTGTCATTGTAAGTGCTCCTTTAAGTTTGCAGTGCAGTGGAATCAAGAATGATTTCAATTAGTGCTAGTGGTTTAAAGTTCTAGAAAGGTTTGTAAGTAGCCAAAAGAGGTGCCCGTCCCAGGTGTCCAGGCATGTTTCCTTTAAGGAATCTACTACAAAAGAATTAGCGCATAACAGGAGCTGTAATTGCCAACTACAGGTGGTGGAGATGATAGCTATGTGAATCTGTCTAGAATCAAGTCTTGGTTAGAAATAAGATCAAACTGAGGATTACATGCATAAAGGTTACATTTAAAGCCTCTTAATGACAATGAGCTCTCAGTGGGTCTTCAGGGATTAATCAAGATATTTATATTAGAAGGACTGAGGCAATAGATTGCGGTGATAAAAAAGCAATTCATCAAGGTTCCCTTTGAAAGGCAATAACATCCTTTAGGTAATCTATCTAGTCTCTCATCTCAGCTCCCCTCCTCTTTGGAATTATGGAACCTCCGTTGTGGTCTTCACTGGGTGAATTTAAAGATGTTTGGATTTAACTTTAGTTAATTTTGTACTTTAGGTAAATAGACTAAAGAAAAAATGCTCTAATTAATTTTGTCAAATGATGTCACCCTACTACACTCAAAAAATATTCATCTTAGTAAAAGCCACATAAATATAGCTAAAAGGTTTTTAATATTATTTTTCTAATTGAAGCAATTACCAATTGAGTAAATTGGGTTTTCTCTGCTCCATTTTCATTTGCAAGGCAGCCCGGTTGGACAAGATAATTTGTCACATATTTTCACATGAACTATTGCCAGTTTCACAAGGCTAATGGTTAAAAAATGTAATGTAAGAATGAAAAAATATGATACATGTATACAAGTGTGTGTGTGTATATATATACACATACACACATATACACACACACACACTTTAATTTTGTAATATACACAAAAAATTTTAATTTGTTAAAGAAACGTGTATTTCGACTATCTTTATGTGAATATGCTTAAAACTGGAGTCTGGATAAGGATAAAATTTGGTTAAAGCCTCATTTATGCTCAACGTTAGATACGGATACGGACGGAGCATACGTACTCTGTTCATCAAGTCCATTTTTGTGCACGTTTTCTGAAAGCTTACAAATGAAACCGGAAATTGTGGGGGCAGACTATATACAGTAGTAGCCTTTGAGATTTGAAAGGGTTACAACAAATGGTTTACATAGTCGTAAAAACATTAGAATGCAATTAGATGGGTTAAGGTGAACACCCCAGAACATCCTGAGGTGGTAAAAGAAAAGGTGTTAATCCTTTTAATATCTCTCTATATCAAAAGGCTTGGTTAACCATTAAATGATGGCAAACAATGTTCTTCATACTATCTTCAAAAAATAAGCACACAAAGGCCTACACGACAATAACTACTGCAGTAAATGGCTCCTAAATATTTAATAATATTCTACATACCCAAGTGATTTAAAACAACAACTAAAGTCAATTCTATTGACAAAGAGTTGACACTGGCAACATATTCACTAAAGGCTTTAACAAGCTACACCTGTTCTATAAAGAACGGTTTATGTTTTGGGTATGTAATCTTCAGAATATTCGCTATAATGGCGTTGATGAAAACAAATTGTACATTTGGTTGGAAATTAACGTATCTTACCTTGACGTTGTTCTCGGCGGCAGTAAGTGAGGCCTGGAGCTTGTGGGACTTCTCACGGTTCTCGCGGGACTCTTCTGTTACGCGGGCCAGCTCGGTCCTTAGTTTACCAAGGGTTTTCTGTAGAGCAGCCTCCTGGGTCTGAAACTCCCGCCGTAGCTCTGCCTCGGTGCGTTTCCATGCTAACAGGTTGTCGGCAGTCAGCTGTTGGGTCCTCTTCATGGCTTCCAGCTCACGCTCGTAAAATGCCTGGGCCTGGACAGATAACAGCCTTATGAGAAATAACAACTACAGTCTGTTAGCTGTTCAGTATTACTTCAGTGGCTTTAGAAAGTATTCAGACCCCTTCACTTTTTGCACATTTCATTGTGTCATAGATTTAATTTTGCAATATCTACACCCAATAACCCTGTTGGCGTTGTTTTTGTTGGTATTGTAGTTGTTGGTATTGTAGTGTGCTGTATTGCACACAATGAATTTCCGAAAGGACTAATACACAATATTTATCTATAAATGACATGTGCGAAAGGATCTAAATACTTTCTGATGCCACTGCGACAACACCAAAGCAGCTAATGCATCTCAAGGACACTTTGATTGGAAAGCATTGCTGATTCAGTTGCCCCAGCAAGATTTTACAAGAAATTCAGCAATCCAAAACTTTGACCTTTCATTCACCAGACACAAAGTCAGATATTAAGTAAGATTTCATTTGTCCAGTCATCCTAGCAAACTCATCCAGAGCTCTCAATTCCAGGGGTTACCTTGCTAAGTTTGGCCTCATACTCATCCACCAATCGCTTCTTGTCTTGTTTTAGTTCATCCACTCGCTCCGTCAGTGAATCCACCTACAACACAACAGGTCACACAAACATAAACAGAGAGCTCAGAGTTAAGTAGATATCACTAGGTGATTCACAAATATTTTGCTTGGCAAGTAAAGTATTCAGAGTACCATGTAGTCAATCTGAATATAATTTATCTACAGTATTAACCACTAGGTCAGTCAACCAGGCATTCAATGTGTCAGTCAGGTAGTGTGGTACCTCAGCCTTGTGCAGCTGGCCTAGTTTCTCCTGGTCCTTGCTGTAGTTGGCGTTTTGACTCTGGTGGCTGCGGAGGAGCTCCTGCACCTCCTGTCTGTGTTGGGCCTTGAGCTCCTCCAGAGCAGCTTTTTTCTCCTGCTCAAACTGGGCCTGGGCCTGGCTGAAAGCCCGCAGCTTCTCCTCAAATGACCGCCGCATCTCCTCCACCTCCCGAGACATGGACACCACCCGCTGGGTGTGCTGGAGGAGGCAGAAGTGATATATATGAAGTGATGTGATATATATATATATCACACATACAGTGGGTACGGAAAGTATTCAGACCCCTTTACATTTTTCACCCTTTGTTTCATTGCAGCCATTTTCTAAAAATCAAAAAAGTTCATTTTATTTCTCATTAATGTACACTCAGCACCCCA
>JAODLI010001596.1:0-11124 GCA_027575585.1 Percopsis omiscomaycus
AGAGAGAGAGACAGAGAGCGAGAGAGAGAGAGAGAGAGAGAGAGAGAGAGAGAGAGAGAGAGAGAGAGATTATACAAGTTGCCAAATATTTAGATCAACTTACTGATAAAGATGTTGACGCATAACATAATGTAAAATTTAAAATAGACGTCACCTGATGTTGGTCTAACGGGTCGATAATCGAGCACAGAGATAATTGTTGTGCACACTGTTAAAGACTAAAAAAAAGAAAGTCGTTGCAAACCTTTTCAGTAAAGCTGATGAACTTGTCCATGAGTCCGACCACCTGTGCTTGTTCATCGCTCTCGGCGGACTGATCGTTGGGGTCCAACGGGCTGCTTTTGGGTTGGCCGGAACTTAAGGCCGGGGAACAGGACTGGCTGCTGAGTCCTCCGGGTTTAGACATCTTGAGCAATGTGTCTGGAGATTCACTGCGGAGATGTGGGACGAGGAGAGCAGGCGAGCGACACTTTAAGCTTCGGCTTCACCTGCTTTTAAAAGCTGGGCAGGACCCTCCCCTCACCTGCATCCGTCCAATCAACAGATGACAGTGCAGATAGTCCGTGGAAAAAATAATTCAAGATACACGTGAATTTCTACTCGAAACCTGTTTCTCTGGCCCGGGGAGCCAATGGCGCGCGTGGACCATCGTAACGCGTAAGAAACTGCGGTATAAAACCGCATATATGAGTTAAACGAGTTTCCGTGGCTTTATACCTGACCAGGTGCCAACAACACTCAGCCGCGTTACAAACCTCTCCGTCAACGACAAACCGCTATGCCAGGGAACACCGCTGAGAGCATGTTCGGCGGAGCCGGGGCAGCGGGGTCCCGACCGTCCGCCGGGAGCTTGGACGGTCTTCGCAACATAATGCGTAACGAACAGGAGAAGTCGTCTCCCGTCAACCCGGACGATGAGGAGACCACGCGGGGCCTGAACGACCGTCTGTCCGGGTACCTGGACAAAGCGCACAAGCTGGAGAGCGACAACAAGGCGCTCGAGGAGAAAATCAACGACATTTTGACGAAGCGAAGTGCGCCCGATGGTCGCAACTTAGATGAGATCGAGAAACCCCTGACCGACCTCAAGAAGAAGGTGATTCGGTGTCATTTTTAGAATCTGAAAACCCAGAATTTCCGGGGGGTTTTTTACGCACAGTTTACGCACAGCTTCAGCGTATTGTATCCGTGGTCCGGGACGTTACTAGGCATGTCGAATGCTGAATAAAACGTGTGTTTACCAGAAATAATGTCCTCTTATCATCTACATAATGTATAATAGCACGTGCTTTTCCTTCCAGCTCAAGGAGATGGCCATGGAGAACGCCAGAATTCTGCTGCAGATTGAGAACAACAAATTGGCCAACGACGACTTCAAGACCAAGTAGGTGTCGTGCACTTTTAATTAATAAATGAGAGAAAATAAAGTAAACCAACCACGAGAGAGATTTTTATTTTATTTTATTTTACTTTTTATACACGGTAAATGCGTATAAAGGAATCATATTGAACATTTACATTTTACATTAAAGTTATCATTCGCTCCTCAAAACAGTTAATTGCAATAATCGAAAGTTATCAAACAGTCAATACTTGCTAACAGCAAAGTGCTTAATATTCTTTGAGCTGATCTAACAGAGTAGAAAGAAGGATTTTTTTTAAAGGGAGGAAAGGAGGATAGAATAAGGATTGTTAGTGGGATCAGTGTTCGTGGGATTGGTGCTACGAGGTAGAAAGATCGGTGACCGAGGTACCGAGATGTATTTTGAAGAGGTGGGTTTTAAGTTTCTTGTTTTCTTGCGGAAGATCAGCAGTGATTCTGCTGTTCTGACCGCTGCAGGAAGCTCATTGCACCATTGCGGCGCCAGCACAGAGTAGATTCTGGACTGGGCTGAACAGTAACGAATTAAGGAATCGTTAGTTTCCAAGTCGATTTGTTATTTCAACTTTTTTTAAAAGTACCTAGCTGCTTTATTTTACTTTTGGCTGCATATACAACAGATCATTTTAGGTCAAATATCATGACACCAACGAAGCCGCTTTTGCCACACCTGAATATCAGTACATAACTCAAAAACATTAAAATGCCAGGGAGTGTGGCTGAACAATAAATGGGTCAACGACTCTCTCTCTCTCGCCCCCCGCAGGTTGGACGCGGAGACGCAGGCGTGTCGGACAGTGGAACACGACCTGAATAACGCGAGGAAGATCGCCGAGGACACCCAGCTCAGCCGCCTGGGCCTGGAGAGCCAGGTGAAGTCGGTGGAGGAGGAGCTGGCCACGCTCCAGACAGCCCACAAGGATGTGAGCCAGCGAGCACACACACACGCATGCACACACACACACGCACACACACACGCACACACACACGCACGCACGCACACACACGCACGCACACACACGCACGCACACACACGCACGCACACACACGCACACACACACACGCACACACACACACGCACACACACGCACGCACACACACGCACACACACACACGCACACACATGCACGCACACACACACATAAGGGGGAATAACAAGGACCGCCGCCCGCTGCCCACGCAGGACATGGAAGCCCTGCGCAGCGAGATCAGGGACTCCAGCACGATCATGCAGGTGGACGCCCCGGCCTCCAACCGGTCCGAGCCCATCGGCGAGATCCGGGCCCGGTACGAGAAGCAGGCGGAGAAAGCCCTGAAGGAGACGGAGGACAGGTACCGGAGCAAGGTACGCCACCACCCAAACGCCGTCCAGAAATAGGAACTTCTTATTCATTTGTTAGCATGGACTTGGCCTTCCCAGTCCCCAGTGACAGCGTGAGCTGCACGTAAAACAAAATGACATCCTTCTGAACTATACAGAGTGCAGTCGCTTCCCACCACCAGAGGGGGCGCCAATCCTTATTCAGCGTACTACCAGCTGTGCATGAACATGCTGCAGTACAGACACTGAATTCCCGGGGCTTTCCCACGTTCCTCTCCCTCCCCAGTTCGAGAAGCTCAGGGTGGAGGTGGTCCGGAACACGGAGGTGGTGCAGAGCGGCCAGGCCGAGCTGAACGAGCTGCGGCGGGAGAGACGGCAGCTGGAGGTCGACATCGAGGCGATGCTAAACATGGTAACGACACGCGCACACACACATACACAGCGATACGAGGCATGTGTGCGACGTCACGCTATGTAACAGGATGTAACAGGATGTAACACGATGTAACAGGATGTAACAGGATGTAACACGATGTAACAGGATGTAACACGATGTAACAGGATGTAACAGGATGTAACAGGATGTAACAGGATGTAACAGGATGTAACAGGATGTAACAGGATGTAACACAATGTAACTGGATGTAACACGATGTAACACGATGTAACTGGATGTAACACGATGTAACTGGATGTAACACGATGTAACAGGATGTAACACGATGTAACACGATGTAACACGATGTAACACGATGTAACACGATGTAACAGGATGTAACACGATGTAACACGATGTAACAGGATGTAACAGGATGTAACACGATGTAACACGATGTAACACGATGTAACACGATGTAACACGATGTAACAGGATGTAACAGGATGTAACAGGATGTAACAGGATGTAACACGATGTAACTGGATGTAACTGGATGTAACTGGATGTAACACGATGTAACACGATGTAACATGATGTAACACAATGTAACACGATGTAACACAATGTAACAGGATGTAACACGATGTAACACAATGTAACAGGATGTAACACGATGTAACACGATGTAACAGGATGTAACACGATGTAACAGGATGTAACAGGATGTAACAGGATGTAACAGGATGTAACACGATGTATGTAACACGATGTATGTAACACGATGTATGTAACACGATGTAAGTGGATGTAAGTGGATGTAACTGGATGTAACACGATGTAACACGATGTAACACGATGTATGTAACACGATGTAACTGGATGTAACTGGATGTAACTGGATGTAACTGGATGTAACACAATGTAACACGATGTAATACGATGTAACACAATGTAACACGATGTAACACAATGTAACTGGATGTAACAGGATGTAACAGGATGTATGTAACACGATGTAACTGGATGTAACTGGATGTAACTGGATGTAACCAGATGTAACCAGATGTAACCGGATGTAACGTAGCGTAACGACACAGAGCCGTTGCATGTTTCGTTACATAGTTAACGGTGTGAATAGGTCATACAACAGTCACGGTTAGCAAACAACATTCGTCTAGAATAATGACAGCAGCACGTCATCAGGGCTAACTTAGCTATACATATTACATACATTGCACATTAACATATCATTCAAGCCTTAAAATAATTGCCAACAGCCTAAATAACAGCAAAGTGCTTAATCTCCTAAGAGCTGATTCTAACATAGAGCAGGAAAGAGAAGACCCATGGTCCTCAACATCTCTCCCTAATTAACAAAATATTCTAATCCAATCCAATCTATAGATCCGTTATCTGGAGGAGGCTCTAAAGGACCTGCAGGGGCACTTTAACACCGAGCTTTCCTGCCTGAACCGCATCCTGATGGGCGCGGAGGCCAAGCTGACCCAGATGAGGGCCCGCATGGAGCACCAGAGTCAGGAGTACCAGTATCTGAGCAACGTCAAGATGAATCTGGAGGCAGAGATCTCCATATACCAGCAACTGATATGCAACTGTTCCGACGTTGCCGCCGCCGACAGGTGAGGAGGGCAGTGTTTTCGTTCCAATGACAATGGTAATAATGGTACAGATGACATGAAAGCACAGAGAAAGAAAATAGAAAAAGAGATGAATGGGCCTCAGAAGGCATCGGGGTGGGGGGGTCGGGGGGGGGGGTGTATTGGTGCTTTACTAAGTCACCTGGTTAAGACCAACCCTAGATACAAAAAAAAGGAAAATATAAACTAAACTAAATTTAACATTTATTAAATCCGTGGGCAAAGTAAGATACAGATGTTAAAGAAATAAAACACATGAATAACATAGGCTACTGATATAAAACAAAGCAGCAACAATTTAATAATAGCAAAACTATGTATATTAAAAAGGTCCAATACTGTGTTTTTCACAGAAAAAGCGGCTCTTGGACTGAATGCTGACACCTATACTGGCACAGTTTAGAGTTTGTGTGTTTTTATCTTTTTTCCTTGACAGCTTGGAGCTTTCTCTAAACGAGGCACTGAACAGCGGTAAGCTTTGGAGGAAAAGATAAAAGTCCAGTCTTCATCCTGGGTCATGTACTATTGTCAGTTACGTTGCTTAAACCTTTCTGCGGTGCCAATTGTGTGATTTGCAATTTGTAATACTTTGGAGATTAATTTCTCTCATAACGTTTCCTTGGAAAATCATTCATCCATATTTTTTTGGTTGATTGATTGATTAATTCCATTCTACAATCCAATTTTGACCGATTTCTGCATGTTATTTTGAAGCTCAAAATGGCAAGTAATGTAGGCTATAAGTAATAGGGTTAGAAGTGGACACTCGACATGGTAGTATTACTTAAACTGAAATCTAACACGCGCCTCTAAAGTCATTTTTCAACATTGCATCCTGTGCGTGCATGCCCCCACACAATCCTAACACAAAACTGATTCATTTCCTCGTTCCCGGGTTGCTGGTTCTGTATGTGGACACCTGTAGATAAGTCAGTCATACTGCATTAATGTGTGACGTCGATTCGTTTTTGTCCCCTAAAGAGACAAGCGGGCGTGACGAGATGGCAGCGGGGGAAAAGGCGGCTAATGTCTCCTCCCGAGACCCGCCCCCCAGCGCGACAGCGGATCCCAGAAACGGCGGCGGAGATGCAACCAACGCCGCCGTTGATTAACCAAGAGTTAATCTTCATCATCCGCCTCCTCTTCTTCGCCGCCATCCATCGAATGAAGAATAGAAGCCCAGCCAATCAGATCCCCCCCGAAGCAGGATTTCATCCTTAACCATCCCCCCACACTATTCTTTCACCCCTATGTTTGGAGCACATCATTGTGTTGATGCTATGAAGTTCTGCTGTAAAGCTCTACCCGTCTGTGTCAGAGAAATAAAATAAATCGACTCTGTCTAATGGTCGTAATCTTTAGTAAAAAAAACAAAAAAAAAACACAAATGAGATAAATGAGATGTGACAATAATTAAAAGTTGCTTCATTGCTACATAGCAGATCTACCAAGTCTGCGATATACTTTGATATTGTTTATGTAGTCAGAATGAATTATTACTGTGATGCAAACAATGCCAAAATAACATGCCAGGGGACATACATTCTTCGGTAGAATAGATCACCTACAGCTACGACAGTTTGTGAAAACTACTTACAATGATCCTCATAAAATTAAACCCAACACAACCTGATATAACATTCGGCATTGTATATTCCCCGACAATGGGTTATTCCAAGACATAACAATCTCATTAAATGAATAACACATCTGCGTAATAATTTAGGGTTCATATTTTTTCTGATCGTTAAGCATTTCTTTGGCTTAAACAGAATGCCTAGCTTCTGCTACACCATCGGTTTAGTCACAAAGTCAACATACAGTAAATAGCTGTAAAAAGTCATCAGTATCAATGGCCCGACTTTCATCGGGAACCATCATCACCCAAACATAATCTCCACTATCATAATTACTGTGTTATCTGTTACTGCCATAATATATCCCCTAATCTTTCATTGACATTTACTAAAATACACACTCTGCATTATAAATATGTGTTTGTGTGTGTAGGTTTGATTCCTACAAGAATCTTGTGGCACGACCAGATTTTCAAAAATATGAAAACAGCGACAAAGAGCGGCTTTTTATATATTTTTTTATTCGTATTTTTGTTCCAATGACAATGGTACAGATGACATGAAAGCACAGAGAAAAAAAAATAATAGAAAAAAAGAGATTAATGGGCCTCAGAAGGCATCGGGAGGGGGTGAGGGGGTGGGCACAGTACCAAATGGAGGAGTAAAAGATATCGTATCAAAACATTTTCATATATATTTATATAGGACTAATAATTCTCTTTAGCTATGCAAAGCGAGGAATGCCCTTTGTTCCGTCCTCTTACACCTTGGCTTTCCCCAAGTAGAGCCAACGTTATTATTCTGTTGCTTTTATGTAAAAAACAAAAAGAAAGAAAGAGAGAGAGAGGCTGGGCGAGGGGCTGGGGGGGGGGAGGAGAGGGGGTCCGAGGGGTGTGTCCTGGAGTCCTGTCCAATGTGGTGTCATCTCTGGACGTGGCTCATATCCTGCTACAGCCTCACAGTCCCTGCCTCAACGTGAGAATGTCTTGCCCCTGAGACGCAAACACAAGACAGCTGTCACTCAATGTCTCATGGACGGGGATCATTCATTTCTTTTTTATTTATTTATTAATTAATACACACACACACACGATACTTGGATCGAGTAGATTGCTCCCTTGCCAAGTCTTCACGGCAGGCATCAAGATATTGTTGCTTATCGTGTTCTTTGAAAGCCATTTCAAAATGCCATTGATGCCAATCCTGTCATGGTATTCCAGCTTCCCTGAGAGGCTGCTTTTTTGTGACATTGTTTTTGTAACATTGTGTAATCACTGGCTACGCGTTTCATGTGCTAGGTTCTTCTCTAAATCAACTTTATGAGCACCCAGCAGGGTTTTAGAATAGAGTAGATCTTTATTGATCCACAGCGGGGGAATTTGGGCATTGCAGCAGCAAACTGGAATTACCAACCCGGTCAGTTTCAGCCAACATACATTTTTTAAATTTGAAGAAACTTCCTCAAGGTGTTCTTGAGATATCGCGTTCACGAGAATGCAAGAAGTGGACACTCGACATGGTAGTATTACTTAAACTGAAATCTAACACGCACCTCCAAAGTCATTTTTCAACATTGCATCCTGTGCGTGCATGCCCCCACACAATCCTAACACAAAACTGATTCATTTCCTCGTTCCCGGGTTGCTGGTTCTGTATGTGGACACCTGTAGATAAGTCAGTCATACTGCATTAATGTGTGACGTCGATTCGTTTTTGTCCCCTAAAGAGACAAGCGGGCGTGTTCTTGAGATATCGCGTTCACGAGAATGCAACGTACATGTCACAGCGATCCTCTGAATCCTTATTTAGAGGATTTAATGGTATGTTAACCCTGATGATATGCTGCCGTCACTATTCTAACTGTACATGCTGTACATGTATATGTATTAGTATTATGTAAAAGTAGTACGTAAAAGTATTTTAGCCAGCAGTAAAGCACAATGCACAAAACGGTCCCGGATTAACGGCGGACGTAGGGAGCGAAGATGTAATCCCATGCGTGTCTGTTCCTCACGGGCTGCACCAGTAACATATTAACCAGAGAAAAGACTCTTTTGTGTTTTGTATTAACACATCAAAACGGCGTGTGAGCCATCCGAGTCCGACAATAAAACTCAACCCTGACCCCCTTCAAAACAGCAGTGTTAACATTGACTAATGCTATCTCACACACACACACACAACTCCAGAGAACACAGCAGACAGTTGACACACAGTTGAAGATTGTGGGGGGTGGGGGGGGTGGAACGAAACCAACAACAAATGACTTCTTAGGAAAGGCATCACCGACTTATCTGAGCTGGGAGACAGGATTCCTTAGAAAAGTATCAAATTAATTTAGCCGCGATTTCTGCACTTGATGTTGGAATGCAGAACTTTCATGCCAAGTCAACCCAGATAAGATCAAAGCAGCCTTCACGAAACATTTCCGATAAAGAAAAGAGCATATTGGAACACATCAGAAGGAATGTGACATACGATAACTACGGTTAGCAAGCAAAGCCACAACCTACGAGTGTGTGTGTGTGTGCTTTTGGTGACAGAATCCTTCTCATGAGGCCGGCTTTAAGCTCACGCCAGGCCATTTCTGACGAGCTTTACCCGGCGCTGGTAACCGTCGAGACGTCGCGCTACCACTTGGTTCTAAACCGCCGGAAGGTTTCCCCCGGCGACGGTACGGGGGGGGGGGGTGTAGAGAGACGGGATGGGATCGGCGGGGGTACTTACGACATGGTCTTCATCTCCTTCTTCTCGGCGTCCGGCCGGGCGCGGTTCAGCACCTTGAGGAAGTCCGACGTCTTGGCTCTCATACGCGTGTGGATGTAAGCCTGGCGGGAGACACGCGAAGCGGCACAAGGCTCACACATATGGAGACGCGTTTACTTACATTACTTTAAACAGCGGCTTTAAATTTTATTACTTCTGTATTTATTTATTTTTATATATATAAAATCATAAACATAGCATAAAATATCGAACGCATTATTAAAAATGGATGCACATTATATTAATACGAAATAGAAGTTCTCAAAAATATCTAAATCCCCTGGTGGTGGGCTGTCCAATCACAACAGAGTATTCTCGCTGAGCCTACCGAGTTGTGTGCATTTATAAGAAAGGCGCATAATAGGACGCCTGTGAACGCATAGTGCCACAGAACTGGTCCTGTATCTATTGCGGAGGTGTTCAATTTACTAGAGTCTATCATTATAAAGTTCCATTCTACTACAGCAATACGTGATCCCAGATTCCCCTCATTTACATTTACATTTACAGCATTTGGCAGACGCTTCTATCCAAAGCGACTTACATTTAGTACATTTGTCAACAGTTGAACCGGTTAACCACCAGTTTTGCAAGTAGGTAACATTCTCCTAGAATAACGACAGCATCATGTCACCATGGTTACTTCACCTATGCATTTGCACAACATTACTCGAAGGTTTATCATTTAATCCTTAAAACAGTTTACTAATTACAATAAACAAAGTTATCATTCACACTTTAAGTTTCCAATATTCAAAACAGTAAATAATTGCTAATTGCAAAGTGCTTAAAATTTTAAAAGCTGATCTAGCAGAGTAGAAGGAAATGTTATTTTTCTCATTCTCTGGTAACCGGAACCTAACAGCCGGAAACCGCCAATCTTCTGTGAGAATACTTTATCGTTCATCCAGTTTCTTTTCCTTGGAACACAACTAAAATATAGACAGCGTGTATTACCATGGAAACTCTAAAGACAACCTCCAAACCACAGAAAAATATCACTGCACCTATGCCCAAGCTGTCCATGCACCCAGTATGCAGATAGGACTCACCTTGGAGCACTTTATGTGATAGTGCAGGTAGTCCCTGAAGGTGTGGATGAGGTTGATGGTGTTATCTCTGGCGTTGGCGTTGGTGTGGCGAGGGAAGAGGACTGCACAGGGCGAAGAGAGGAACGATACTTCAAGTCATATCAACTGAATAATGCCATTGAACACATTGCCGGACGGCGGTTATGATGTGTACATCCATACAGGGCCAGATACGACTACTTACGCGGGGGACATTCTGTTAGTACTAATTAGTACTAGTAACACAAATACATTCTCCTCGTTCAGTAGCTTCAAAATGTAATGTGCTCTCTGGAACACGTGGCAACCGCTTTTAACTTTTAACGTTTCGTCTTTCGTAGTGACTTCTCTGCTTGTCACTTTGAGTTTTAAACCCCGTTTACCACAATGGCCACATTTAAGCACCATTATATTTAATAGTACAATAAGTCTGGCCCCGATATGCAGCACATTCATTTCATTTGTTGTGTCGTGCAGTCAAATGGGATTTAAATATTTTGCTGATTAACTGTGTGGAAGCGGTGTAATTAATCCTTTTAGTTTCTGTACCCGCCAGTGGTTCCCAAACGTTTTGACCCCCCCCCCCCCCACACACACACACACACACACAAAACAAAAAGTAGGTCATCGCATGCACCCAGCTCCTTTAGTAGCATAGGGAATTCACAGCACAAGTGACCATCGACTAAATCACTGATTCAATCCGCTGCGTTCGAGGCGAGTGTGGCGCCAGACGGACCGAAGGTGATGTAGCCGATGTTGTCCCCGACGGCCGCGTCCGTGTCCTTGAGCTCCAGGGGGGGCTCCCGGTGGCTGAACAGCACCTGCGGGGCAGTGTGGCTGGCCCTCCGGCCCTCCTTGAACTCCTGGCATGGGCGGACACACACGAGGAGGGTTCAGTGATTCAGGTGGGCATGGCTCTTGGTGTGTGTGTGTGTGTGTGTGTGTGTGGGGGGGGGGGGGGGGGGGGGT
>JAODLI010001597.1:0-11124 GCA_027575585.1 Percopsis omiscomaycus
TTTTATATTGTTTTATTTTTTGAAATCCATGTGTTTACCCCCCCCCCCCCCTCCCCCTCCACCTCCCTGCCATTTCTTTTGTAACACTATAATATGTGGGGAATAATACTCCATGCAAAAGATAACATATAACATATAAATTGACCCGTGATTACCAATTCCCTCTCATCTCAGTCGAGGATGTACACCTCAGTCGGTTGTAAAAAGAGTGCAAATAAGAAATCTTATTTCTGTTTTGTTGAATATACAGTATGACCAAAATATCAACTTTTCATGGTAAAATTTTCATAAACTCTCAATACAGTTCAAAGATGCTAACATTGAAAACTAAAATATAGACTACTTTATTACAAGATTCTACTTGGCTACTAATTAGTCAGGTCTTGATCAATAGCTATGGGATGGTGGCTCCAGTGTACAGTTGTCTGCCCTCTACCATGCGTGTATGTGTGTTTGTGTGCACGTGTGAATGTGTATGTGGGACATCGTGCGCTCTATACAGTACAGTACATTTACACACTTATAATATGGTGTTTAGTCAATCTTGCATGTCTTTTAGTTATACTGTATCTATTTAACATGGGTGACCCCTGTGTGAATTGAATCTCTGCTATGTCAGTGCCTTACTCTACACAGTGAATAGAACCTGGCACATTGGCAGTGCTATTGCCTTGCTGTACACATATGTCACAGGACTATCAGTACAATATAAGTAAAGTCTTTCACATTTTCACATTTTTGCTAACGATAATTAACAATAATAACAAGGACACAGACACAAGGACTGTGTGATTGGGGCGGCATTCTGCTTTAGTTGGTACGGAACATCATCACCTGATCCTTTTTTGTTTTAGTTTTTTTAAGGGGAAAATGGGACACTGGCCACGAAACGAAATAAATGCAGTCACGGAAGTAGGGAAGTATGGAAGGATGTTGAAAGTGCCTGCGATATAGATTGAACGCCTCGCTTAACATTTTACAGGATAGAATTTTACCCTCAAAAACTGCGCCACGCAAGACAAGCAGTTTATAGCTGTTAGGAAATAAAAGCTGTAAACTCTGTCCACCCCGCCTGCTGTGGAGGACTCTGAATATAGCCATAGCTTTTGTGTGTTAGAAATGTGGGAGGTTTCTGTAAGGGAGAATGTGTGTGTGTGTGTGTGTGTGTGTGTGTGTGTGTGTGTGTGTGTGTGTGTGTGTGTGTATGTGTGTGTACTGTATGTGTGTTAAAGAGAGAAGGGGCAAAAGGCAAAGAGACACTTGATAGAGACAAATGGACTGTCTTGGTTCTTGTCAATGTCACGACAACACACAGTCAGCGCTCTCTCTCTCTCACGCTCTCTCTCACGCTGTCTCTCTCTCTCTCTCTCTTTCTCTCTCTCTCTCTCTCTCTCTCCTACACACACACACACACATCAGTCTGTTACGGTAAGCATAACTTGGCACAAGATAGCGGTTTCAAGTCAGCCATGCTGAACTTTTGCAGTCTGTCGGTACTAGAACTAGTACCGACAGACTGTACTAGAACCCACTAGAAGCGTTGATACACAAGATGCAGTCATCTGTAGTACACACATGCCAATAAGACACCATGTCTAGTAGGCTGGCCAACATCCAATGTCATCCAATCCAGCACACATGATGGATGTCAGGCCTGGCTTCGGCAGTTAAATCCCACCGGTAGCATCGGATGAGGCTGGTCAGCCATCAATGTATTGATAATACATTAGCCCACTGTGTGCATTAGTCAGCTGTAGGGACAGTTAAATCCAGTGCCACTGGATGTGAATTCACCTAAGAGTGGTAGTTTTCAAAGTGAGGGTCAAAGTGGTCGGAGACTTTGTTGTTTCAGAGTTAGCGGTGGTTTTACATTGACGCTGATAAAACCTTTATTATTATTAACCATAATAAAATGCTGGGGATTTTGCATTTTATTTCACGTCACAGTGGGGCTGGCCATTGTGTGTTCATTTAGATGTGATTCATGTGCTATTTGTACATTGGTCACTTTAATCGAATCGAATATATTCAAACTGGGTTTAGGGTTACCGATATTGTGTGTTGCAATACACATGGTAAGCGTGTGCAATGTAAGTTCAGTTTCAGGGTCTTTTCACATCATGTACAGAGCTAGACAACGTCAAATCTGAAAATCACGGAAAAACTGATCAGATTTCTAGCTGCCACTGTCCAGGCCATGTCCGAGTTTTTAAAGAAGCTTGTTTTGGTCCTTTGCCCCCAACCGCAACATTCTTTGTCCAGCCGCACAGTGCAGAGACTCTTGTTATCTTTCTGCGTTCAACAGCAACAGTGTCTCCTAATACCAATCTCATCAGCTGCCGGGGCTCGCACACAGGAGCTCTTGGTGGCTTTCAAGACGAAATTGGTAAACACAGTCCTGGGGAGAAATGAGAAAGAGAGAGAGGGAGATTATTGTGAGAGAGAAAATTACTCTACACCAAATGAAGTGATTCGAAGACGAGTGTCTTTAGCGAACCGTTGATTCCTTCTCAAATTCATATTTAATTTAACATGCCGGTATTGTGTAGGGATGTAACAAGGCCATTTGACTGTCGCTGTTGCTTGTTATTTTACCCACCAGCAATCAAACCCGCCTCCGGGCTAGATAGTCAATAAATAATTAATACATTTGAATGCCACCCAGCCAGCCACCAGATAAGCAGTCAGTCATTTAGCCAAGATGATCAGCCTTAAAGCCTGCCTTCCTCCCAGCCTGACAGTAGGCTGCCGACACTCATTAACACCCTGATGCTGTTCCACTTTGCTTGTTTGTGTGTGTGTGTGTGTGTGTGTGTGTGTGTGTGCACCAGGTCTGAAAAGAGCAGTCGCTGTGTGTCATGTGTGTTTGTTTGATTATTGCTGTGTATGGGTTGGATTATTATCTGATTGTGTTTATCCCCTTAACTGTGGGTTTATCCCTTTGTGTGCTTGTTTATCTCACGTTTGTGTGTGTGTGTGTGTGTGTGTGTGCCTTTTCTGCCACACAGAGGGAAGCTGTGGTCTCTCCTGGATGGAGAGATGCACAGAGGCTTGACGTAGTGGTGTATAATGCAGAATGGCAGCAGAACAAATATGCACGTGTGCAGCTTGTCGTTAACACGGTGATCCAAAAGTGCATCTCCCCAATGTATTGTTGTGAAAGCAGCGTGTGGAGCGCGGAGAAAATAGACCAGACACCTAAACTATACATTTTGCATGATGGCCGCTAATTTACTAACAAGCTAGTAAACAAGCTAATTTACTAACTATGGGTGGGAAATGGAAGCAGATTACACGTCGCGGCTGTTCCGTGGCTGTTTCGTGGCTGTTCCAGAGCTGTTCCAGAGCTTTTTGTCTTCATCTTTTGTGTGAACCCTCTCGTGTGAACCTGGCGTAAAGGCTGAATCAAAGCAGAATGTGTTTACTTACGATGACGGGTGACCTATTCATCTATCAACAAATGTACCTGTATTGTATGTAGCTTTGGGTAAAATGCAAGTACTACATTCTTTTGTTAGGCTTATATGAACGCTTTTGCCAAAAAACTAATAAATAATAAAACCAAATGTTCGCTGATCAATTTGGTGTTTCTGTACGTCTATTGATCAGCATTTTACCATGGTACTGAATCAGATAACATTCATGGCTTTTTATCCTTTAGTGCTTTGTGCAGTCTGTTGTGAAAGCTGTGGAGGCTGATCCACACATAAAGCAAAGACTGCTGACCTTCAGTTTTCTCCCAGCAGGGACCAGTGAGGCTTGTTTCCTGTTCTCTCAGGATCTGCAGGAGTGGGGATACGCTGTGTGCCTCCATGTGGTGTGTGCCTCAATTCGTACTGTTTCGTCCCTGAGAGACTGCCACAGTGAAACATTCATTCAGTGTCAACATGAACTTGTGTGTTATTTGTGGGTTAGCTTTTAGCGTTGTGGTTTTGATGTATCATGTTTGCGCCTCGAGTTTTCTCGATTTGTGTTGTGTGGCGTTTTGCTGCGGCGTAGTGTTATATGGGTTCTTTTGTGATGTGTGGCCTTACTCCTTTATACTAGTAATCGTAGGCTACTCACTATAAATTGCTTTGGATAAAAGTGTCTGATATTTAAACCTCATTTAAACTTATTTTTGTGTAATAGTCCAGAGTAAATGATGATTCCGGTCTACTCACCAACATTTCAACATGTGCTATGGATCGAAGTGTATCAGCTCCGGCTGTGACTCCAGCTTTTCACTGTGTTTCTGTGTTTTCCCCGGTCTCCTCCTCCCCTGTGTGTTCCGTGTGTGTGTGTATGTGCGGAGGGCGCGGCTTACCTAATCTGGGACCCGGCTCACCCTCCGCTCAAATACCCAACCTTTCCTGAAGCTCGTCCCCAGATTGTCGAGTCTACTCTCTGGTATCATGACTCTTGGCTGATTTGACTTACAGTGAAAACGATAGCGTGTTTTCGGGATGTTTTTTCGTGCTTATGCCGTACGAGCGTTTTCTTGTGTCTCAGGATTCTCGTGCCAGCTTCGGTGCTCTACCATTCACCAGTCGCCGCCTGTGCTTAAAACCCCTGCCACTCTTCACCCTCTCCTGCCTGTCTGCCAGCCTGCCTGACCTCCCATCTCCTGCCTTCGATAGCTCAGCAACCTCTTTGCCATCCATTCATTAAAACCATTTCCTAAACCTCACCCACCGTCTCTGTGTCCATTACTGTGTCCGCTACTAACCAAACCCTAACAACAAGCACTTTAATATATTTCCTTAATCCTACCTAAAAAAGGAGGAAATGAGAGCAAAATACATCTCTACTCTGAGGTTGTCTGAGAGGCTCAAAGCCACAAGCCTGTTGATGGGTCATGTTCTTATTGTTAGCTAGCTTGCTGAACCATTTTGTCTACAATTTGCTCTCTGACTCAGTCTTTGTTTTTGCTCACAGTGAAAGCTAAAGTGTTCTGTTAGAGAAGTCATTTCAAAGAGGCTCGCAGAGTGGGCTTTCAGGCTTCCATTAGTGACAAAATAAAGGCAGACTATTTATTGTAATTATTTTTCAGAGAAATTACTTTTCAATAAGGACAGAGAGTGGGCGTCACTTTCTTTTTGAAATATTTTGCGTTGTGTGTTATGAAGTGTTATGTGTTATGAAAAATGTTTAAAAGTCATAAACTCACAGAAGCGTTGAATGCTTCAATCTTTTCCACTCATTAAATTGGTATATCTGACTTGGTTTTCATTGTGTCGTTACTTAAATTATGTGATTTATTATCTTCTAAAATCAATTGGATGTATATCTAGGGCCAATTATTGTAAAAATCTGGTTTCCCTTCCATTTTCCTTATGTGAGCATTTTCTGCTGATATGCAGTAAAATTTTATATCTGTAATAAATCCAATTTGTCTATTTCCTTATTTATTTATTGTGGCAAAGGTCTTCTTGGGCAGGATAGATTTAATAGATTTGAACCGAGGTTGCAAAATGACAAACAAACCTTCTAGGAAAGTTCACTCACTCACTATCTGCCATGCAAATGTATTTTTCTGCTAGGGTCTTTTGTATTAAGCTGAGATAGTATGTTTCTGGGGGAAAAAACAATTAGTTCAAATCAATAGACGCAAAACAGCAGTCCTACTATATGTCACCTGTCAACACATGTACTGTATGGGTTTTTCTCATTGAAATGCATTAATGTTGTCCTTTTCTTTGCCCCAACTGATCATAGAGGCTATTTACACCTGGCATTAAAATACATCTCGTATACAGATTGTATCTAGATATGATTTTAACCGATTACATTTACACCTGGTATTAATATGTGTCTCCAGGGTCCACATTGAGATCCGATTGTCCAGCTCACGATTGTCCAGCTCACGTCACATCCTCCCCTCATTTGCACGGGTCCAAAAAACAACAAACATGAGGATTGACAACGCAATTGCATTTACAATGTGTTCAACATGGTCACAATGCGTCCCTGACCACCTCTGGATGTGGTTTGGCCGATCGGATCACGATCCGTCCTCAATGCGTCTTGGGTGCATTTACACCATACTTGCATGCGGTCAAGCACTATCCGATTGCAATCTGATCATCCAAAACACATTTTAAAGCAATTCTCGGCATTTGCCTGCCTTAAGGTTCCAATACAGCCGCCAATCAGAGCAGCGGTTTGTTTAAATAGAAACACACAGAAAATGGTATGTTCTTTGAGAGGGGATAAAAAACACTCCAATTAATGGATTAGGATGTATTTTACTTTTTGCCATCACAAACACCTAAAGAGCTGTTTAAAATAGGTATTCAAATATTTGAATACTTGGAAACTCATGTTTACTACGTCGAAGGAGGAGAACACTGATGGACTGATGTGTCCTCATTGAGGAAGACGAGGGGGCCTAGTTTCCGGATCAAGACGCAAGTGGAGGTGCACGGCGCAAATTCACGGCGCATGTCGATCAAAGGTATGGCCAATAGGCCTACTTTGTGTCGGTGGTGTCCCTTAATCCCTTAAGCGGGCGCAGCGGCGTGGGTTGGAATAAAGTGAATACATGATCAGTAGAAGTGGTGGGGGGTGTCTTCAATTATGGCCAATCAAATCAGCTCCTCTCCCTTTAACAGCAACACGCTCTCTGTCATGGCGAACTGTCAATTTCGTAATGGGCGGCGAAAGTCCAAACCGTTGTGACCACGGATCAATTAGCCTAGGCAATCGGTTCAAGATGAATGAGGTTCATTGAAATATTGAAATCCCTGTCACCATGTTGTCTTGACCATCACTGTTTTATGTTGGAAGACAACGATACACGTGCATATATTTTGTTTTGTGATTAAAAAGGTTAAGGACAGTAGTCATTAGTTAAATTATTCACGAAATAGGCCAACACAACATACACATAATTGGCGTATGTGATTTTGGATAAGTCTGTGCTTAGTGCATCCTCGCCTAAAGCCTACGTACAACACAATGCCTGCGCTAAGACGTGGTCTGACCAGGCTGAGACGCTAGTGCAATATTTGGTTTTATTTGACACCAAACTAGCACTGCGCCACCTGAGTTTGACTGACACACCCTCTACTACGCCCCCACGGCCATTTCGACACAAGCGATGTCATAGCGAGTCGGGAAATTAGCGACATCTGCGTTAGCGCTACTGCCGGCCTTATGCCTCCGGAAACTAGAGCCCTTAAAGTCTTAAATAATGACTGCATGCTCTCTTCTCTATCCCCTCCTTAGACCTGATATGCATTGGATGGAGTGAGAGAAAAGAGTGCGAAAAGTAGGAATACCAAAGGAAGGGAAGAAATGTGAGTCACTGGAGGATGTAAATAATGATCCGGCCCTTAACTGTGTGTGTGTGCGTGCTCGGCTACAGGTAAGCTGAGGCCAGTGTGAAAGCTAATCAGGGAGCTGAAAGGAAAATCTGATTAGCAGTGCAGGGAAAAGGCACACAAAAGGAAAAACTGTTATTTTCAGCCAAAACAGGGGAAAATTACAAGGAAGTGAAACAGTTAAAGCGGCTAACCAGAACTTGTGTTCTATCCAAGGAAGGATCTGACCAAACCTGACTACATTTTCTAAGTGTTTTTTATGAGTCTGAACAAAGCCTGACATTTCTGTCACAACTCTCGTTGAACAATTTGCAATGTAGGTGTGCATGCTATCTTTCCTACAATTGATAATGACAACAGGAAACATGAATACAATTTATTTAAATATAATAAACTGTCAAAGAGCTGGTTAATATTGTTACATAAACAGACTATAGCTTCTCACGCTTGCTTATAATTGTTTGTTTTATACTTTGATAACCTGAGAGGTCAGAACTTTCTAATATAACAGAACAGGGTGATGTATTCGATCTAAACCAGGTCAGATGTGAGGGGAATAGGGGCGGGATGGATTGCGACACGATGAAAACAGGTGGTTTATGGTAAAGGGAAGGTGAATTTATAAGGATTCCAACCCAAGCTCTGCCTGAGCCGTCATAAAATATAAAAAGACTAAGCCCAAAAAGACCCAAACCTGTCAAATTGAGCCTGGTGGGTCCTGACATGAAACTCTCAGAGTAGGAGAGACAGAGTAGAGACACACAGGAGAGACAATAGTAAGAGAGATTTTAATAACATCTACAAGATATATCTGGGCGCCAAGTTAGCTATTGGATGGCATGACTCGATCAATTTATTTCAAATACTTTGCTCTGATTGTCAACATCCACTGGTCTGTTACTGGGAGCTACCCAGGACATACAGTCTAATTCTATTGATGACCACGAATAATTTTTTAAAGGTACCAATTAAGCAAACCATTAGATATAGAAAATGCATACGTTACTATATATTAACCACTACTGGACAATTACTATTACAATTAGGTCCTTATGCAGACACCTTTATCCAAAAGCTCCTGTCACGTGAATCTCCGAGGTGCATGAAGGCAAGAATATTTGGAGAATAATAAAAACCATTTCAAATGTTCTCATTCTGTCTCACACCTTGTCCCTTATTCTCTTGGCTCTCAGCTTATCCCTTTTTCACTGTATCTCTATTGTTTATCTCTCTACTCTGTCTCTTTCACTATGTCTCGCTCTTTTGCTGATGGGCAACAAACTATCTTCAGCGCATCAGAGGTCTTGCTGGAAGGCTGGGATTTTCAGCAGGTTCCAAAGTGAAATTTCCGCCTCCGAGCGAGAGCCAAATTCTGGAAGCAGTGTCTGGGGCACTCCGTCGGCACGGATCCCTGCGTTTAATGAAAGGAGGCTTCTTTTCCCAGTTGAAGCATGAATGAGCATGAGCTTGTAAGCTCCGCCTGCCAGCATGGGCGCGCTTCTTTGCCCGCCGTTATTTTCTCTTTCAGCCCGGCTCTTTCAACTCCCGTACGCATCTGCTGGGGCCTGAGGAACTGCTGGAGGGCCAGTTATTACTAGCTGTTGCTCATATCTACGACAACAGATGTCTGCCACCAGGAGTCCATGCTCACGTCCTTTCCACAACAGAAATGTTGGGGATGCCGAAGGAGTGGAAAGGCAAGTAGTAAAATGGTAAAACCCTCACAGGAGCCTCTGCCAGCTTTCGCTAACGAGGCGCCATGGTTCCACTGAACTGACTACACTCTTGCCCCTTTTATAAGAGCACATTCCACCCTCTATGCAGCAGTTTGATAGACAGTCTTGACAGATGGGGGGGGTTTGTTGCCTCTCAGCCTGTGTTTGTTGCTCAGAGCGAATTAATAGCTACCAACTTAATTACTTTGTCCTGCTGCAGTTCTCCACTGACCACTGAAAAGCCCCCACAAATATCCTCTGAATATCCCCCAAGCTTCTCAGAGACTTCAGAATAACAGAGTACTATTTTGCTGAAAAAAATATACATTGAGTTTTGAACTTGGAACTTGCCTGAACTCCTGCGTCAAAAGTGACTCAATAGCTCTGGAGTTTTAGGTAACCCAACAGTTGAGTATCTCATAATAAGCCAAAATTAAACTAAAAAGTAAATTATTACACAGTTGCATAATAATAACTAAATAATCTATATATATATTTGATTATTATTAGTTTTTAGACTATTCTCAACTGTTGCAGCTTATTTAATTGTTGCTGAAGCTATGATAACTACACTTTTTATAATAGAACCTACTGTACGCATAATCACATGATTGCCATTGAGCTTGCCATACAAAATACCTCATTCTGTATCCATCATTCAGCTCCAACATGCTTGTTATAACAATAAAATTAATGTGCTAAATTCTGCTTGTGGATTGCTTATGGGTGACACAAAGAGTGGCATCTACGCGTTATTAACTTAACTTGCGTTAACGCGTTATTAACTAAACTTTGACAGCCCTGTTTTAGGAGCAACAACTCCTAAAACAATGCTTATACTAAATGTTTTGCATTCGTCTTGCACACTTGAACTGGCCTTGAGAAACCCCCAGGTACACCCTGGCTGCAGATCCAAGTGGCCACCACAACTGGTTGTATTGCCCAGTTTATATCCCTGTTTCGGAAACCCTTCACATTTCCTTTTACCGTCTCTCTCCCTCTCTCTTCTTTCATCCTCTCCTTTGACGTGCAGACGTTGGAGACCGCACTAGGCTTCATCTCACCTCATAAAGGCCAGTGAAAAAAGTGTGCCAGTAGAAAGGACAGTCAAAATACTGGCTACCAGGTGATGGCAGGTGCAGCTGGATTGCTTCACCGCTCGATACAGAATTGCAGGCAAATCTCAACTCCCAAAGATGCTAATTAACCACTGACTCTTGTTTTAAAAAAAGGCAACTCCTGTCTGAACTTTTCTTTGAAGACTTTCCCTCTAGTGGAAACAGGTGCAGCTTCAGGAGAAAATACCAAATTCCAATTTAGACAATTCCCAGCAGTCCTGCCTCATGCACTATAGTGCCTTCTTGCTCTTCTTGAAATGTAGGTGTTAGGTATCAGCATGTTGTTAATTGCCTTATCAAATTTACGAAAGCATTCAGTTATAACCGAAAATTTTAAAAAACATTGTTTGATTGGTTGATTTAGTGAGATGTGATTGAATATACTTATGAGTAGGAGGGTCCAAGTCAAAAAAAATAATTGTAATGAAGTGTTCCTTGTTTTGTGTAAGTGTCGTTTTTTAACCACTTGCTGAGATGTACGCAATTGATATTGTTTTCCTTTTGATAACTTGGCCCACTTTAATTGTTTAACACACCCTTACAGATTGTATCATTACGTTCTGGCAGACTGGCACATCTATATTGCTTCTGGCTACTTTGTATGAGCCAAAACAGCCCCACTGGAAACAAAACTGGCATACGAAACAAACTGGCATGGGACAAGTAATGTCATGGGTCTGCTCGTCTTGATGTCAACAAATGAAAGGAGCTCGCAACAATACTCGAGACCTAGATTTAAAACCATTGCAAAATAACAGAACATACAACACCTCATTCTGTTAAATGACTTACATGATTGCAGAAATATGATAAAAACCTGCGGTAATTAAGATCTTGAATGGAGTTGTATGTGGGTAAAATCCTAAGCAAATATTTATTAATAAATATGTCTAAAGTGTCAATCATACTATAGTAGTATAGTAGCATCCATAGTATAGCATATATATATATATATATATATATATATATATACATCCAATATATATA
>JAODLI010001598.1:0-11124 GCA_027575585.1 Percopsis omiscomaycus
ATATATATATATATATATATATATATGTTTCATTTCATATAAACAGGATTTAAACCTTTGAGATACAACAGAGGCTGATAAAAATCGGTTTAATCTTCTCTTTCTCTCTCTGTTCCTCCATATATTTTCTAAGCCTCGGGTCTACAGCTATATACAAACAGGTCTGATATTGGTCTGTCCTTGGTTGACAGGAAATGCCCATTTCCATAGTAACACAGTGTTTTAAGGCCAGGACTATTGAGAGGGAAATGCATACCTTGACAACATAAAAATAACAAGTCTGAAAAATCCTAATTTTTCAGCTGGAAAGCCATCCGTTCAATTTTATGTTTTTTTTTTTCCGGACATGTATAAGGAATGGTCTTGAGCTGTTTGTACTTCCTGTAAGGCACTCTTCAGTTAAAAGTCTTCTGTTGTATATTATTGGAAAGACATCTGTTCCATGTGTGTGCTTGTAAAAAAAAAAAAACACACACACGCTTTCCCAAGTCTGATTTAATTGCACCAATTGGCATTCATTCAGTCCAGTCGTATTGGTGTCTTGCATTCGCCTTTTAGGAGCTGTGGTCCTTTTAATCATCACAAAACGAATGCGATGTACAGGTAAGAAAAGCACTACTCTTAACTGGCACATTTGGTACATGTGGATCCCTGGTTTATCCAATGGCTATTCTCCTAGCGGATAAGGCTTTGTATGTGTGTGTGTATGTGTGTGTGTAGGGGGTCATAATTATAAAATATATTCCCAGATCAGATACATGTCCTTGAAGGAGGAGGAGGAGGAAGGGGGGGAGTGGAGGGAGGGAGGGGGGACTTTTAGGCACGTGGTCACAAAACATGTGCGTAAACAAAAAAATCCTGAGGCCAAATGGACCTTCAAGAGCAACGCATGGTAAGATCCCGTGCTCAAAGACGACCGCTGTCGCAGCCTCCCTCCTAGGCCTCCGCAGGCTCCGTTTTGATCTGGATGAAGTTCACAGGGAGCTGGAGGGAGACTGGTAGGTCGTGCAGGCTCTTGATGCCCTGCTCGGGCTGCAGGGACATCTCCCCCCGCACCTCCAGCTCCTCCACAGGGGTAAGGCCCTCGCTGGGACTGCTGCTCTGGGAAAAGTGTCCGTTCAACGGGCTCTGGATCCCGCCCTGCTGCCCATGGCAGTGACTGGAGCCGATGATCACTGTCCTGTAGTTCAGCTCCGCCTCCCCTACCTCCATCTCCTCCTTGTCGAAGGTGTTTACCGCCAGCGACGGGTCCCCGTTGACCAGGGACTGGAAGTAGCTGGGATCCAGCATCTCCTCTTTCACCTGGAGCGGGTCGCTGGGCTTGAGCACGGTGGCTATTACGGTGCCCGGCTGCTGCGCCACCATGGCCTGCCCGCTGGCGTTGAGGGTGACCACCCGGGAAAGGCCGTTGAGGCCGGAGGCGCTGGCGCTGATGACGCTGGTGGTGGAGGAGGTGGCGAGGCCGGAGACCAGCAGCTGCTGGCGGAGGCCCTCCTGGAGGCCGCCCGCTCCGGGCGCGATAGAGGCCGTCTGGATGGTGAGCACGTCCTTACCTGCTGCCGTGCTGGAGGGTACCGTGTGCAGAATGACCCGGGGGGGGGAGGAGTGGGCGGGGTCCCCGTTGGCCAGAACACTGTTGAGGGGCACGGGCTGGAATGTTGACGTTAGGACCATGGGGACAGAAGCAGGGACGCTGATGGTGCTGAGAAGACAAAATGCGCCACTTAGTACACCGGCAGTCCCAGTTCAGCCATCACCACCGGAAAGAAAAGGCTCATAGCTTCTATGATAACATAACACTGTAAATAAACATTACACACATTCATTTGAAAGAGAACCTTCAGCACTGTACATCCGGTCGTCAGTATGCAGTTGTCTGCCTACACCACAACATGCAATAGATATTTTGTTGAAAGCAAGGTTTAGAGGAAATTCTTAATCCCTAAATTACACCTAATAGCTAAAAACTAAAATCTAAACCGAATAAGCACAATATGTAGCAGTAGTAAACAGTATTCAAAGTAATTCAACCACATAAAGCCTATTTACTATTTATGTTGACCTATAAATGTAAAAAAAAGAAGAAAGAAACAGCAGTAATGTTACAGTACAGATGAGCATTGCAAGATACATCGTCCCCTATAAACCTACAGTATGTCTTGTGTTGGTCACAATGAGTCAAATGAGTCAAATTACAATTGTCTAGCAATGTTTGTATTGTACTGAATGGACACAAGATGAGACAGGTCGCATATATATATTTCAAAATGTTGATCAACTTTTTGTATTTACTTTGTAATCTAGTTTTATTGTATCCAAATAAAAATGTGGGGTCACTTCTTGTTCAAACACATTCTATGAACTGTGCCATTGTTCCATCCAGCTTTAATTGTTTCAATGTTTTGTTGTTTCTCTCGTTTAAATTCCAATTTTACAAAAGTTTATTTGTTGTAGACGTTGTTGATGTATGTGTGGACGTGTGTGCATGTGTGTGTACATGTTTTTTAGCATGCGTGTGCGAGTGTGTGCGAGTGTGTGTATTGCATATAATGCATGTATGTATGTTTTCTCTCTTGCATATCTCTCACCTCATGGCTTGTGCTCCGGTCCCGTTGGGCTGCAGCACATGGACCGCCTGAAGGAGCTGCTCAGCACTGCCATTGGCCTCCTGGTACAGCCCTTCGTCGCTTGGCTCCCTCTTCACCTGCTTGGCGGACACAGGCTGTTGACCGTGGGCCTTCCCATGCCCCCTGGCACCCCCGCGAGACATCGACCGCCCGTGACTGGCGGATCTCTGGCTCCCGTACCCGGCGTTTGCGTCAGACCCTTCCTCCTCGTCCTCGATCACCACCAGATCAGACGGCATCTCCTTGAACTGGTAGACCAGCCGCTGCCCCTCCACCTTAGCCAGGATGCCCCTCTGGTAGTAGTACCTAGAGGTGAAGGAGGTGTTTAGTGTGTATATTGTATTGGCCACAAGGGGGCAGTGCACAGTAAACACCGTGATTGGACCTGTTCGTAGTCTGATCGTAATTCTCATATTGTTCTTTTTACGTAATGTCTACCCAGTTCTTTTAAAGAAAACCAAATAGTGAACCTGCTGATTAAATTTAAGCTGTATAGGTTTTATTAGTTCAGTAAAAGACTGTTGTGTGTCACATTTATATTTACAGCATTTAGCAGACGCTTTTATTCGAAGCAACTTACAATTAGTACAATTCAATTAGTAGTGTGTCAATAGCTGAATAGGTCATACACCAGTTATCGCAAGCAAATAACATTCTGTTAGAACAGTGACAGCAGCATGTCATCAGTGCTAGCATCAGAGCTATACATTTAATTACATAGAGTACGTTACCTGTTAACATATAATTAAATCCTCAAAATAATGGCTAACCCCATAAATACCAGCAAAGTGCTTTATATTCCAAGAGCTGACAGACCAAGGATACTTTGCATCAGAACGGCGGCAAAAGAGTAACGTTGTGGTTCCTGAAATGGTGTTTTGTCAGTTGCATCAGTCAATAAGAACATGCAGAGCAACTTGTGTCCTACGTGGATTCATAGACGAACAAAGACACTTGCTTGGCGACGCTTTGCACTGCTTTGTTCTGAGTGTAAGATAGGGCCCTTTGTGTCCATTTAAGAGGCTGTAGAGTGAAAACACTCTACCATGTTAAATTCATGGTAGCAGCCCCCTCCAGTGTCCAATTGCTATTACAGCATGTGGTGATGAACACAGCTAATACAAACAACTGCTCACAACTACTGGGATGCATTGACAAATGAGTTGTTTCCACTTATTGGAGTTAACAGCCTCAAGACAAGGAACTCACTGTTATTCTCCGCTTACCTGAGAGCTCTTCCCATGGTTTCATAGTTCATGTCAGGCTTGTTCTTGTGCTTCCCCCACAGCTTGGAAACAGCCTTGGAGTCTACCAGTTTAAAGATGCCCTTCTCCCGTTGGGTCCACTTGATGTATTTGGGACAGGTGTTTTTATCCTGGAGTAAAGCCAGCAGGAATTCCCACAGGTAGATGGTGTTGCCTACGGTTTGGGGAAAGATACATTAACTTGTGTTTTTAACGTGCTGCCGGACCATTACACTTTCATAGCGGGGCACAGGAGCAGAGCTATAGACATCTATAATACATTTAACATTTCAGAGTTTTGCTTAACAAATGCAAAATGGCTTCGCAATTACAGTGCCACACTACTCTCACTCCTAAAGCGAATAAATCAATTCTCACTTTTGTGTCGCTGCGTGCCTAAGCAAGGAATAAATTATACAGGGCCTGGCAGTATATTACTCTTGTTTGTGAGATGCTTTGGCCAGAAGTGGTTAAAAACAGCATCCCCTCTAGCACCACTTGAGTCCCAGACACCCTGACAGGGTGATGTATTTGTGTGCAGCCTGGACCCCCCTCCCCTCTCTGTATAGTTAGATCAGGGACCACATATAGGAAAACTTGCGCAGTTCCATCAGTGGTGAATCAATGTGCCCTCCGGCTCGCAATCAGTTCTGTTTCCCTGGGAAACACAGCGCGTTTGAGAGCACCTCATCAATTAACTCTCCGCGACTCAGCCCCGCTGGACTGCAGGGGTTGAGGGCCTCCTGTTTGCACACTCCACAAGAGCAACACAGAGGGTATGCGGGAGGACGAAAGACCTTGCTCGTCATTGGCCCATTACAGGGAAGCACGCTGGTTAGGAAGGCCTACCTTTGCCCTCTTTGCTCTTCTTCCTGAGTGGTAGGCTGGGCGTGCTGATTGGGGAGCAGGGACGCGGCACCCGCGGCTTGCAAACTGCGACAGGAAATGGAAGAGTAGTGGGTTTTTTACGGTCGAAGTTCACCGTCAAACAGCGGTGACTGTGGAATACTGAAATTATTGCTGTTGCTAGATTCATCTTTCTATTTTTTTTAATCCCCACCCGCCTCACCTTTGGTTTTTCTCTGTGGTTTGCAGGGATTCTTTTGGGGAATGTCGTCCATGGAGGAGGTGTCTTCATCCAGGGACATCTGGTCTATCTGATCAGAGTCCAGCGGCATGTAAGACAGGTCTGACTCCAGCAGGCTGCTGTAGTTGTGTACTTAACGAGAAATGTACAAGTGTTGTTTCACACTTATCCCCTGGAAACTGTTTCTTAGAAGTTACTCAGACGCAGTAGTCTTAATAGGGGTGGAAACGGCAAATTCTGTTACGCTGGGTCTCTTTATGGGGCTAGAAATAGCTCATTCTGTACCTAAGAAGTTTACTCTCCATCTCACATGAGTGCACATGGTTTAAAACATATTTAAGAAAATAAAATATACAATTTTGTATATAGATAATGTATGCCAAGTTATTTTTGCTTAACATTGCTTAGGGCACCTTTAATCTAGACTATATTGAGTTAAGTTCCAGTTCACTCCCCCATGGACTTTGATGTTTATCCTAGGTTACCCAGGTAATAAGAGAACATTGTCTCTTTGTCTGAATAACTTTTTATAACATTTCAATAACTTACTCATCCGCTTCTCGTCCAAAATGTTGTTTGGAGACTCCATATTAAGGAGAGCTGCTGCAGCTTCATTGGTCTCAATGCTGTCCTCCGTAGCTGGCACTGTTTCTGCTGGCCAGACAAATCGGTATCGGTAAATGCCTTGTTCCTGTCTGAAGGCACATACTGGCAGAAAGGAATGAGACATGCCCTCTGGCATCTGACACAACGGTATGGCTGGTTCTAATAAGAATGACAACATAGTTATGATTTTGCTATTGTAATTGCAGTTTGTTGTTGTAATAGACACATATAGAATAACCAGGATAAAGCTAACTGGCTAGCATTGCTAACAGGTGTTTTCTTTGACTGAAGGCAAGCACAAAATATTGCTTCTTACCATGTCACTGTCTTTTAACAACTGAGACACAGAAATACAGTGTGTAAAGGTCACCATAGCTATCAAGCCAACAATAAAACAAAATAGATAGAAAGGGAAGTTTAAAAGTGGTTCATTTATGTTTTTATTGACATTTAAAGGTATGTGATTTGGATTAGAATGTGCAGGGAACACGCTTTAAAACTGCTTGGCTAACCATCAGCCTACGAAAATATAAAAATATCTCTACAATATGCTATATATACACTGCTCAAAAAAATTAAGGGAACACACTGAAATCACACATCGCCAATGAACGAACACACGATGAACGAAATATATTAAAGATCAAAATCTTTACTGTACATTGTGTACAGTAAAGGGGTCAATGGAAAATCACCAATCAAAGCGACTTACAATTACAAAAAATCACTTGGCTTCCTTACCTGACAAATCCACACCTCCCACCAGGATAGGCTCCTCCACCACATGGAGAGTGGTGTCCACCATGATGCCATTGCCATCATCTGACTCCAGCCCTGAATAGACCTGCATGAGGTCGGCAGCAGGCACCTGCTCCACAATGACCGCTGGAAACACGGACGGGTCGTCCAGCTGAATGCAGAACGGCACCAACAGAGGATGGAAGAAATAAAGGAAACGCATTAAATTATATTTTTAGCATAGGAACTGTGTCTACTGGGCAAAAGTTCTCAAACTGTTTGAGTGGGTCATTCTGTAGCTAGCATTAGCAGGGTCGTTAGCTATAAACCACTTATTTTCTTGAGTCACACAGGATAATAGCATAGAAATATATTTGAAAAGAATATATGTGCATTTTGTAACACATATTAATAATAATGCATTATAATAATAATTGGGGTAGTGGGGTGAACTCTGCTATAGTTCAGATGCAGTGCGTGCGTGCATGTGAAATGTATAAATATTCACACACCAATTTACAAATTCATAAACACTGTCAGCTGACGCAATGCCAATAACATAGAGGAGAGCTCATTCCAGTAGGGTTACAGTGGTCCACTGAGACCTACTTAAGAAGACAGGAACCAGCTGTTAGGTTTGGACCATGTGCTAAGATTATATGAACCCAAATGAAAGTTAATAGACTTATCATGCCCCTAACTTGCTCTGGGAATCCAAATACTGCCTCCTAGTTTCTTAGTTTCCAATATGGCTTCATGTAAAAAGGAATGAAGCAACAGACGAACGTTACAAGTCATGAGGCTAAGTCATATCGAAACAAGATGAGTCCTTTAAATCAAACTGTATCTAGAATAGCTACTATGTTGAATTAGTGTCAAGAGGAGCAATTATGAAGGGAAGGTTATTTGTTTCGAGTAAGTGAGTCACTTGCCCCTCTGCCATAAACAAGCTCTTTTTCTTTCCATTAGGTTGTTATTTTCCTGCTTCCAAGGGCACCATGAACCAGCTTTGCCTGTGTATAAATTGAAGACACAAGAGTCTCTCTTTATGAGTTTTAACCATTAAAAAAGGAGCTGTCTCTGTTTATTTATATATCAATAGATTGATATATTGGCTGCAAGCCAATTGCCTTTTGCTGGTTTGAAACATTCCCACTCACTTTTTAAACATTTTATTATATGTTGTAAATTGTTTTAACCCCACACATTATTTGTTTTCACTTTTAATTAGTAAATAGTTGTAATTTTGCATTGATGCTGCCTTTTTAGACAGGTTTTTAAAAATAATTTAATATCGGTTATATGACCATATTTATATGTAGGCCTGTAAATGTATTCAAAATGACTGCTTCTTTGCACAATAAAACGTCTGTGTCAGTTGACAACCAGCAGATGGCAGCAGCCAACAGAGTTTACCATCAACATAATGGGTACTGTAGCATCACAAAGCTCTCACATTCAATTTGAGAAACAGCAAAGTTGTAGCCTGTTGTCGGCAATATATACTGTAATACATATATGCATTGGTGTTTTAGAACATACGTGTTGATATACGTGATCAAAAGTACGTCGGTTATAAATTAGAGTAGATTATTGTTATGATTAACGCATGTCAAAAAAAAGGGGAAGGGGTTGAATCAGAAATATAGTAGGCCTAATTCTGGTAGGAGGATCACTTTGGATAAAGGCTTATCTGTCTCTTCACACAAGTCTCCATTGTTGGTTTGAGACCAAGGGGCATTCCAGGTGTCTGGGCCTTGAGCAGTGGGGGTGGGAAAACAGAGTCCAAGGCTAAATTCAGATTCTGCTACACTTTTACTAGCAAATGAAAAGAACGAGAGGCTGGCACAAAATCAATGTGTCGTGGAATGGCTAGGCAAGGCCGGGGGGGGGGGATTTTCAAGAGCTTATGAGTTGTGACTACGTCATGCGAGTCTTGTGCCTGATAGCTCCACGGGACCTCTATTTTTTTTGTTGAACATCAACAAAGTGCTATTTCAGCAATGTCAGCAACACTGCTATGTGAAGACCTCTTTTAGGCTAAAGGACTTTGTTGTGACTACAGGCACCATCATTGAAATACACAGCATGGTTCCCATTAATCACAGTCCTAAGTAGACACACTTATCAGATACCACCAACCCTATCTCACCCTGTCTGGGCTTACCAAAAACTCTTGTCCTTGAATGTATGCTGTATGTGTGTCTGTGTCTGTGTCTGTGTGTGTGTGTGTGTGTGTGCCGGGTTCCCTATATTGTCCATCAACAGAAGTGCTTTCAGTTTCCCCCTCCCTGCATCTCCCAACCAGATGCAGACAGACCTAATCCCACAAAGAGTGGGCTGACAAGACAGCTGAAGTCGCTGTCTTCACTTTTGTTTTGATGTAACAAGACTCTGCGTTCGATGAGAACGACTGCAAACTTGTCTCGCACTTTTGAGTAAACTGGCTGACAATTTGCGCTGCTATTGCGCTGATATACTACTACTGTTCCATACGAAAGGAAATTGTGTAAGTTGTGAGTTGAGCTATCAGGCCTCCTTAAAAGTCAAACTTTTGCTATATAAAATAAATGATAGAAAGTTTAAAAATAGTTACTGGCTACTTAAGCCATGGACTGTGTAAGTGTAATTATATATTTGTTTGTTGCCTTAATAGTGAGTTTAGTAGGGAAACTCTAGATAAGCATCAGGAACCATTTGCATTTCTGAGTTCCCTATTCAGTCTAAAAGCAGCAGTATCTGAATGAAAGGTTTCTCACCCTCTTCTGCTTTACCTGCATGACACAATTTTGGCAAATCATCCATACACACTATACTATAAAAAATATAGTTTAGCAAGTGTGTTGGCCATTGACGGGAGTGGGCCTCAGGACACTTTTATTTTTATTTATTTTATGTTTTTACTTTTGTTTGGTTTTTAAATAGTTACACATATCCACTGAATATAAATTGGCATAGCTACGGAACATAGCTAAATATCATTCTACAGTCATTACGTGATAGGTCAGCTCAGGTAGCTACTGATTGACTGAAAAACAATATAACAAAGCTAATCATTACAGCTACAACCTCGACTCCAACTGTTCCAACTGTTTAGCTATGGCCAAAATGAAGCTTCACAACATCCAAAAATGGTCACCTTAACAGAGTTAGGAGTAGTTTAGGAGTATGTCAGTCCCAAGCTATTTTGTGGGCAGTTCCAGAATCGGAACAGGAGCATAATAACCAGCAGAGCAGCCTGGGTGCAGGGAGGAGCAAACGTGTTGTGTTGGAACAATGTGAAAAAAGCTCGGTAACTGGTTTATCTGGTTAGGCCTGAACCAGTGCCATTCAGGGATCCAGTGACAACAAGTCACTGTAGATGTGCAAACGCAGAGTCACACACATACAGCGACGCATGAGCAGACGGGACAATCAAGCCTGCTCCACAGGATTCAGACAAGGATGTGGAGGGCAAGATAAACCCGCACCTGGCCAGGCAGTGACACATACACACAAGGGCTGCCTTTCATGCGCACAGTCAGTTACCTTTGTGCCATAAACACATTGCATGACCAGGGCACGCCCTCCCTACCCACACACACACACACACACACACACACACACACACCACACACAAGTACCGATATAGTGCCAAATCCAGGTCTCTCATTTTTGTTTCCATCCCTGCCGGGTAACCGACCTGCACTCCCCTGCCTTCACCACTCCTCCTGTCTTTTACCTTTCCTCAGAATTAAAGATGAAATGCTGCGCTACCACTAATTCTCAAACTGCCCCGGATGTCCACGCTGTTTACACAAGCTTGTTTGTACGGCTATGAAAAGTAAGTGCATTAATCAAGCGGCTCCCACAGAGATACGTGTGTTTGATAAAGATGGACGGCTAAAAACGAGTCCAAAGGTCATTTGATCACATGACTGCCCCCTTTATAGAGCACACGCAGAGTAGACCAATCATGCATAAATATGACTACAACATATGACTACAAAAGGCGAGTTATAACAGTACTACCAATGTTCTTTCACAGCAGCTGTTCTCAAACATTTGACCCCCAAGAAGAAGCTCTTCATAGGCCACGTCTTTGTGTATGCTCTCTGTTTCAATGCCCATTTTACCAAAAGATGGTAAAAATAGATTTTTTTAAAAACAACAAATAGAATCTTGCAGTTCCTCCAAAAGCCTCTCACGGCCCCCTCGGGGAAGCCCGAGCCCCCCACTTAGAGAGCAACTGCTTCACAGGTACCTGGTTGATTTCGTCCATGCCGTTGCTGGCGAACTCAAAGACCAGCTCATTGGGTTGTACCGCTGTCGTCATGGTAATGGGAGGTCCGCGGGTAAGGGAGCGGACGAACTTAAAACGCTCGGGGCTCCTCTTCCGGCTCAGACGCACCCACCGGGCAGAGGTGGCGGCTCGGCTGAACGGTAAATGTCTGGTCAACCTGCCGAGAGAGACCAGCGGGCTGCTGTTTCAGAGGAGCGCTGCGGCCCAGGTGGATGCCGCCCCGTCCCTGTGTGACACGAAGGCTGGGTCCTGCTGCGTCCGGAGCATCTACACCTGGCAGAGAGACGACAGAGACTGAGGTCAGGAGACATATTGGATTGGTTTCACTGAGAGAGATGGGGGGAGGCGGAGTCTGTGACTGTGTATGTGCGGGGATAAAAGGGCAAGTTGTTTTTGAACGGGGAGAGAGAGAGTCTGTGTAAGTGCTGGCAATTGCAACTGTGTTTTAAGGCTGACTTAATACTGAGTCTGTGTGTGTGTGTGTGTGTGTGTGTGTGTGTGTGTGTGTGTGTGTGTGTGTGTGTGTGTGTGTGTGTGTGT
>JAODLI010001600.1:0-11121 GCA_027575585.1 Percopsis omiscomaycus
CTTGAAGGTTCTAGATTGTAGCTCTAAAAAGCGGCTTTTAACACTGGCTTTTAACAGCCTCCATCTTGTCCCCCCCCCCCCCAGGCATGAGCACGGTGCACGAGGTGATCGTGGCCCGCCACTGCGGCATGCGGGTCTTTGCCCTGTCGCTCATCACCAACAAGGCGGTGATGGACTACGACAGCGAGGAGAAGGCCAACCACGAGGAGGTGCTGCTGACGGGCAAGCAGCGGGCGGAGCAGCTGGAGCGGCTGGTCTCCACCATAGTCACCCGAATAGGGCACAACAACCACTACGTCTGAGCAGTACCGCAGTTGGCCACGGGGGGGCAGCAGGGAGACATTCTGGCAGTTTCTTTAGGGTGCTTTTTAACAGATTAAAAATGGAAGGACAAAACCTTCCATCACAATATACTGTATGTATATATTACAAGTTGCTCTTAAATTTTTTTTTTCCTTCTGGAAAGTTTTTGTTTTTTTTAATATATAAATAAACAACATGGGTCTATTTTTGGCTAAACTAGTGGAATTAAGTACTATACACATGGGGCTTCGTATCGCTTCATGGGACGCCCCTGGCAAATTATTATATCTATCAGGGTATTAATGCTATCTTCTAGCATTTAGCAGTTAAGCCTGTTAACCAACGATATCTTTCCTTGCGGTACTGGGTGAGAGGCTGTAGCTGGACTTGGGGTGAAGGTTGACCACATTATGTCACAGAAGTCTTTTAGACATTTCAGAATGAGGATCATAACTGACATTTGCATTTTAGCCACGCTGTGCCTCGGCTGACAATGTAAAAACGTACAATCATTGTTCATGCTCGATGGAAAAACAGTCTCTACATTCCTTATGCAGGCGGCTTCTAGTCGATCAACTCTTAAAATCTTGTGGTTTAACTTAATGAGCGAGAATCCTCTAACTTTGGTGTTAAAATATGTACATTAGTCATATTGTATTGATGTTAATATTTTTTTATTATCTATGTTGTTACTAAAATGACTATTTATTACCATGAACAAGTTTTGTGCGATTTATTCTGGAATGGGTGGGGAGCCATTTTGTTTTTGTGCAAAACAGTTAAATATGCCAGTGTAACTTTTGACTTTAATACAGACTCAAAACTCATCTCAGAAATTCTGATACCAATGAAATCATACCCATGTTTATTGCTTGTCATGAAAAGGTAAACTGAACCGAAATACTAAAGCAGGTTGCCTGTACTGTGTGATTAGTGGACCAATGTTCACATATTAGAAATATTAACAAACGTCATCACATTCTTTGGTGTTTAATAAGTTGGCTGGACTGTTGACATGAGTCTTTGGCATATCTTAAATTCCTCATCTTGTCTTTCACAGGACATTAAGCATTATCTGACATTTTGGATAAAATACTGTATGCCCATTATAACAAGGTTAGACTTGACAAATTTAAAGCCAGCAATGTATTTAAATTGTGATGGAAGTTTTCAAAATACATGTAGTAGCACCCAACAAGTAACTAATCTCTCCCAAGAAACTTTAAGCATTTTGGAATAAAACAATCTATATGCTTACTTGGCAAAATAGAAAGTGTTAAGCAGGCAGACAACATATTAAAAATATGAAAAGTATCTGTAAATGCATATTGCATAATTATAATACCTTCCCCTAAAGATTTGCTGTATTCTTGTTCCATTTGAAAGACAAGGCAAAATAAAAACATCCCTTTTATAAACCACTATGACATCCTTTTCTAGACTGATATAAAAATCTGTAGATAAAAGCTTCATATGTTGCCAGAAAGAATGATTAAAAAGTGCCAGGCATTATAATCAGCAGGTATAAGAAGTACTGATGTGCTTTGAGCTGGGCACCAAACTGTCGTTAATTAACGACATTAACATTTCTGTTAATGTCATCGATTTAACTTTTAAGTTTAACTGAAAATATTTAACTTTCGTTACATTTACGTCCGCCAACTCTAGTTTGTTAACCAAAAAACCGGAACAAGACCAAATCCAATGAAAAATGAAGCAACCCCGTAGCACTAGCAAAATAAAATCCCTGGTGCCGCCCCTGGTTTGCTGGACAATGGAACTGTGGCTTAATATTAACACTGCAATCCTACTGGCGAAAGCAAAGCTTGGCATAAGATGTAAACATAAAACTTGGGTCCTTCTGTCTGGCAAGACATCCTGGCACCTCACATTAACACCCTAACAATCGGCAGTATTTTATCGCCTGTCGACTACCAATAAAAGAATCGACTGAAACGGGGCTAAAATACGCGTCCTTTCGTCTGCTGGCAGAGTAGGCGATGAGTCTACGGGCACTGCTTTGGCAATCTGTAAACAGGTTTTGAGTTTTGGTAGCGAGGACAGATGGGACCACAGAAAAGGCACACATACGAAGGCTGATAACAGTGGAGAAGAATTGTTTACAGGAAACAGGAGCGCATTTCAGGCAAACATGGTCAGGGAAATCCACTGTGGAAAAGAGAGGGAGGGGGGGAAGGGGGCATTTAATTCTACAAAATAATCTCTAAATACTTAAATACCTACTTAAATAACTACACATTTACTTTCTAATTGTCTTTAATAACTCATACACATTATGAGTTATTAAATTAGAAAGTAATTTATGTGTAGTACAGAACAGTACATGAAACCTAAATGAATTAACTACAATTTCTATTAACATGAGTGTTTGGTTACCTGGAAGAAGTTGAGGCTTATTATACCATCTTTATCGGTGTCCAGTGTCTTGAAGGTCTCTGTAAGCAAAGAGAGCCCAAATACAACCAGTTACTTAACAAGAGCTGGTTGGTTTGATCTTTAAGCCTCTGGGTTTGGCTATTTAACTTTCTTTGTAATTAAGTTATTTCAAAGAGAATACATTTTTCACTAAAGTTGTTATATTGCCCGCCACTAAGTGCCTGAAATGTCCCTTGTGGTTGAAACCAGCATTACAACCACACTGTTGTTTTGTGCATGCCTCTCCAGCACCTGGGTGCTGGAGGGGGGGGGCGAGGTCGGACTCACTGAACATGGTCTCCAGCCGGACCAGGCACGTGACGAAGTTGTCAAAGTCAACAGACATATCTGCCTCTGAGTAGCGCAGTATGATGAGCTGGAACAGGTTGTTCTTGAGCTTGAAGCCTGCAGGACACACACACACACACACACACACACACACACACACACACACACACACACACACACACACACACACACACACACAGGAGACAATCCGGAATGGAGCAGGTGCGCAGAAAACGTTTTGGTTTGAAACTCAGAGAGCGCATGGCACTTCTTTCTTCTCCTCCCCCTTCTAGGCTCACACTGTTCTCTATTAGGACATTTTAACGGACGCTTTTATCCAAAGAGTATTATGGAGCAGGTAGGGGTTAGGCTACTTGCTCCAGCATGCATAGAGGTAGAAACACATGATCCTTACCTGCAGATTCAAGCGCCATCCTCATCTCATAGGAACTCATGGTGCCCGACTTATCCATGTCAAATTGCCTGAATATAGTCTGATGTAGTGAAATAGAGAAACAGCGAGGGTATTAACAGGAAACAGGAAAAAAAAGAGCGTAAACTAGAATAACAGTTCTAGTTTGTCATGAGTGTGTTTAATCTCACCAGGTAGCGTTTAATCTTCTCCCAAAGAACGTGAAACTCCGTCAGACCCAGCTTGCCACTGCCGTCAGTCTGGAAGAAGGACACTAAGGAACTACTCTGACATTTGTCGACAAATAACAACAAGAACGCTTTAAGGACGTTTTACTGTGTATTCCTGGAGGGAGGTGCGCCCACAACAGAACAGTGCCCCTAGTGTCGGCAGAGGAAGCTTCAACTGAAGCCACAACCTAGGGTTCACAACAGAACCCAGGCCTGTTTGATATCAGTACTTGACAGGATGTCTAAACATGTTTTAGGATACATCCATTAGGTTAATCATACTACGGCACGCTTCTTGACTGAAGCCGTCTGTCTTCAGGTCTTTATCTGTTGCCAAGCGAGAGGGGGGAAGAGGCATAGACGGGAATTATAGCATTGCATACAGCATACATTGTGATATGGAAGATTTTTTGTAAGGTTGCGTAGAATTTTGCGCAGAATTTTTAAAGTTTGCGTAGAATTTGAACAATAATGTATGGACGTGAATTGTTAATGTATTACATTTAAATGTGTAGCATTTAAACACGTCAGCTGAAAAACTAGAATAGAAAAAACATATTAAAAAGGTTTCCGAGCTGACGTCACGGGTCACATGATTTTTGTTATGGCAACAGTGGGAACAGTGACGTAGGTCACAATCCTCAATATGTGAACCATAAAGTCATTATTCCACTACATAACATAATTAAAACTAAAAAAAATCATCTTTTTATCACCAACGTTTGCCGATGATCCTGTTCAATATGGTCTGCAGTTCTGTGATGCTGATCTCCATGTCCTGTAGGCAAGATGTTAGTGGAGGGGATGGTATAACTACATTTCCCATAAGCCATTTCACACCACTATCCACTCCACTTCCTGCCACGCCTACTCACCGCTCCTGCCAGCTGCCTGAACAGACTCTTGAAGCCCTGGTCAATCTGACTTTCGTCTAGCTGAATCTGAAACACAACACAACACAAAGGTTTTGAGGTTTTACAGGTGAGTGCACCATATCTTACTAAACAACCATGCCTGTTGCTATGTAACCCTCCCACCTCTGTTGGAAGGTCTGCTGTGGTTTCATCATCGAGTTCCCTAGGATACAGAAACAAAACAGTTGAGGTACTGTGTCCAAGTTCTTCTGTTCAGACTTGGAGTTTCCTAATCCGTCATTGTTTCAATGCCTTAGATACTAAATCAGTGCTGAAAATTAGCCTTTGTCCTATATTGGTGCTCATCATTTGTTCCCAAATTCAAAAAAGGCTGCAAATAACATGTCAGCTTATGAAATATCTTTACTTTTAAATTTCCATATTCCATATTAAGAATTATACAAAAAATATATTGATGTGAGACAGACAAGGTAAAAGTTTAACCCCCTATAGACAATATTCTCACATCAAATTATTAACAACAGCTGATTAGGTTGTAAATGATACATAGCGACGAATGACACTATTGCTGTTTTGATCCCCCGTCTCAGACCAAGACTCACTCAGAGTTGGCGGGTTTCTCGGAGAAGACCCTGAGGACAAAGTCGCCTTCCTTCTGGGGTTCGAAGGTGGAGGGGACGATGATGTACTCCCCGACAGGAAGGCGGAGCCGCGAGCTCACCTCTCTCAGGTTGATGAAGGTCTCGGAGCGAGCGCTGGAAGCATGGGCCAGGAAGAAGTCTCTTTGGAGGTGCACCGCGGACTTGCCCACATACTGACGGGGGGGGGGGGGGGGAGACAATGCAGGCCACGTATTCTAACTGATTGCAGCTGGAAGCAGTAATGTTGCTGCCCTAGTAGTTAACTAACAGCAAGATCTGGCAAAGCATAGATCCTGAAAAGATTAGTCAGTTAGCATATACCACTGTGCTACCAAAACTGTATTTGAAAAGGGGGAATTAGTGAAAATGTAAGACCTGACCCTGATTTTTCTCAATTCCTCCAACTGTGGCGATTGTTTCTCACCAAACTCTAAATCAAACCATTCAGTTTAGAGTTCTGCCCGTCTCCACTGCCTAGACGCCATCAGTTATAATGGTAATAAACGGGGACCACCGATACCACACTCTAACTTGCTTCACACATGTCCGTTTGTTTCCTACAATGTATTATAATTGGTATGCATGTGTAATGCTGACACTGTAAACATTTCACGGGGGAGGGTTGTATGATGTTTGTTTTGATGAAAGATTGAGTCATGACTCAAATTGGGAAAAATTGACACTTTGGATTGCGCCGTTCAGGCATTGGTGTAAAATACACTCTGAAACCACACGGAGAAGGTAGATCAAAGTACAGTAAACCTACATACCTCGTTTGGGACCTGTAAAAGACAGAGAGAGACACTAGTTTGGTAACACACAAAAAAACCTGACGAAACACTCCGCTTATCAACCTTATCATAATACTCATATGATCTTAATTGTCTGACAAATAATCTCTCAAAGTTCAAAGAATAAGTAGTATTCTTTGTGCCTAAACTACCGCCTGAGTCTGATTGGCTGTTTGTTCCTGACCTCATAGACGGCAAAGCCAATGGTCTCCATGTCCTGCCCCTCCCTGCGTTTCTTCCTGCGGTCCTTTTGCATTAGGGCGACCAGGAAGGTGCAGTCTGATTGGCCGGCCTTATCGGGGTGTTGCAGTGCGACCTTGAACTGAGGGTTGATCCAGAAGGTTGCTTGGGACATTGGGTAAGGACACTGGGTTACATTTTATTTAGGCCACAGGCCTAACCTGAATCTGTATCTTATGCTAACCTTAACCGTAATAAATAATACCAAAAACAAGTTGAATTGAAATGAATTGCCACAATTTTTAAGTGCCGTGTACAGTTCTGATACTACATCCATAAATTGCACGCCATTTCCTTCCTGTTGAGGTGGTTCCTCCCCGTATCCCTCCTTCTCTTCCTTCCCCCTCCATACCTGGGAAGTTCCTGCAGCCGCCAGCTGTGCTGCCCCTCCTCCACTCTCCCTGGAAGAGGGACGTGCTCCACTTCTTCACCTCGGAGTTCTGCAGGGCGTCGGCCGTCAGGTTGCAGATCTCCAGGCGATTGAATTCACGCAGGAAGTCGCTGAACGACATCCTGTGTGTGAGTGAGTGAGTGAGTGAGTGAGTGAGATTTAAATGACAAATGAATATGAACAGGTTAAAGCCACACAGGTGTCTTGTGGCTGATGACACTTCTTCACAGGACCGTGTGGGCGTGTACAAACCTCTCATGATTGACATCTCAGTTTTGTGATACTATAAAACACTCACCAAAACTCTCCATCCTCACTGCGGTTCTGTAGACGACCTCTAACAGACGCATCTGTATAGTCCCACTCTCTGGAGCTATGGCAACAAAAATACACGATTGTACAAAAGCGAGTGCTAATCTAATGTAGAAGTATGCAAACAACATTCATCGTAACACATTTTCATCTGGGCTGACTTAATATAACAACAATAACATAATGTACGTAACCTTCTCATTGTAACCTTTTCCCTATATTTAGTTCAACACTAGCTACGTCTTTACATTTTTATCATAAGCCCCGTCTGCGTATCCAGTATCTATTCCTTGCTGATTTGGTAGAATAGGATGTTCCTGTGATAAATACAAGGTCATATTCATAACATGTCACATTCATGGAGAATGTTATACAACTCTGTTTTAATTTAACATTTATTGTGAACAAAGCCCAGTTTGCCAGTTTACCGTTTCTGATCCAAAATATTGTTTTGGATAAAGATATTGTTCTAAAATTTAGCGCTCCAACTATCAACAACAAGAAAAAAAATATGTGTTTTATTTTAATTTACTATTAATTTATTTAATTTCGTACTTGTCGCTCCAGGCTCCCGTCCACTCCACCTCTCCCCAGGGGTTCCTCATGCGGACCAGCTTGGTCATGTTTCCCCTGTACATCACCTGAAGTGGATGAAAACATTCATCTCATCTAATTGACTTCTCAACCGACCTATGGCGCTTTAACAAGCAGGCGGTTGCATATTGTGTACTGTATATAAATCCCATTGCAGCAGTAAACATGTCATGATAAATGCATTCATTGGTTAATCTGTTAAAATAAAGTCTTATTAATTAACCAAGTATGAAAATGAACCATTCTGAAACCAACCAGTGAGGAATTATTAGGTAGTGTAGCCTATGCTAACGGAGGTGGAGCCGTTAGCATAGGCTACACTACACTCTGTATACACTGTAATGGCATGAAAAGTTCAGTTCACATAAAAATGAAGTGGCAAATTGAAGCGATACCCTCAATGAAACAAGCATAATCAAATAGTTGAATAACGTTTAAAAAGGAAAATCATTTATTAAATTAAGTAAGTTGCTCTGTGTTCATAGTGCTTGAAGACTATTTGTTGTTTATTGAACAAACTGTCACGGCATTAGCTCAAAAGCAGCACAGCCTCTCTCACCTCCTCCACTCCGGTCACAGAGTAGGCGTGTCCTTTGACCAGCTTCTTGAAAGTCACCGCCTCCATGTCCCGCGTGCTGGAGATCTGAGGGGAACCAACAGTCCCCAGAGGTCAATGACATACTTACTGGCAACACCATTACATAACACTCATACAGTCAATGGTCAGTCAGTTAGTGAAAGAGAGAGAGAGACCCAATTCTCCATACTATACTTGTATACAGTACTAATATAGCATGCACTCCAAGTATGCCTTGTCATATAAGACAATACGACTCTTTGTAGAGCGGGTTGGAACCACAGGGGCAATTCCAGGCTCAAATGGAGGAGTGTCCCCATGACAACCAGGCTTGGTACTCACGTCGATGGAACACCCTAGCAGGGACCCTCGCTCCACGGCTCTGCTGATGATGCTGTAGAGGTCCGAGGGGGCTTTCTGCAGCTCGTACATCTCCGTCACGCCCCCCGTGAAGTCCTCGAAGCCCTCCGACGTGCTGCCGCCCGACAGGGCCTCGTAGCAGCCGTTCAGCCTGGCACAACAGCGAACAGCGTTTTAGAAGAACGTCTTTTGTCAGTTAATCTGAATAATGTTGACACATACTCGGTGCAAGACCTCCATACATGAACATTCAGGCAAGCCGATGTACAAACCATAAACGCCAAATAACTCCCGGCTGACTCCGACTAGGTCTCGGTCTTGGCCTCAAAAATCAACCCATGACTATTTAGATGGCGCCCTCTAGTGGCCCCTTACTTGGCGTAGGCCTTCTCCAGCAGCGCGCTCCAGAACTCCCCTCCCTCGGCCGAGTGGACAAAGAGCAGCTTTCCGTCTTTCACAGGCAGCCGGTCGTCGATCACCACATCCATCCATTCCCCAAACTGCCAAAACTAATGGGAACACAAACCGGAGAGGATTACATTGGACACCTTAGAAAATACTGCAACTATAAAGTAGACAGCATAGTAGTTTATGGTATTGAGGACAACATACAGTATGATGCTACAACAACATTTAAATACTCTTCTGTGCACCAATTCCCATTATGTCAACCTTAAATATAATTTGCAGATCTTCAAATGAGACCTTCATGCAAATTATTTCTTTACAAGGTAAAGTAGAATGTGACAGCCAATTCAACTGCTGCAAGCACTAAAACAAAACCTAATTTGAACAGGATTGTGACGTGAGATAGCCATGAATGCCTTCATAAAATGTATTCAGAGATTAGAGATGATAATTGGGGCGTGTGATGTCACCAAAAAGTTTTCATTGCGAATGAATCTGCTTCATAAAGGAAGTGTCAACATGTACGTGGTGGCCAGCAGAGGGCAGAAAGAACATTGGAAAAACAAATCAAGTCCATTTCCTACTCTTAACAGCAGTACAGGACTGGCCAATAGAAAGACACGTTGACAAAAAGTGGGTGCTGCTTTTTAACACAAAAGACACACCAGAGGTATGGAACTGTACTACAGACAAAAATAATTCCACCACGCAGACAGCAAACTTATGGCGGTGCGTACACACTAAACACATTACTAAAAGTAAAATAGCAGTTACAGGCATGCTACAACCACAATACGCTGTGTCATCTAGTCATTAAATCACCCTGTAGACAGTCCATGTCATCCCTGCCCATTGCAATAGCCACCTACAATGACTCCCCCCTCTGCCGGGAGAGGAGACTCCTCCTCTGAGTGGCACTGCACAAGGCACATTTAACACATATTTCCCATTTAAATGCACATTTACAGCTACATCTTGCACTAATAATACATTATATTTGTATTGTGTGTATTTTTAGTAAGTTATGTGTGTTTTGTCATTTATGAAAATTGCTGCCGTAAAACCGAATTCATTTCCCTTTGGGGATAAATAAAGTATTCTATCTAAATTGCATTCATAATGGTCTTAAAAAGGTCTTAAAATTTCTTAAATACTCCTTGTTGAAACCTGCAGAAACACTGTTATACCACCATTCAGTACAAGGGCAGTGCTTTGTTTTAGAGCGATGTCAAGGCAGTAATAGAAGAAGGGCTGACACAATATCAGCTCTGGGACAAAAATAAATATCTAAAGCCGTCCTATTTCTTTGTCGGCAACGTCCCAACACATCACTGTCAGCGTGTGAACTGAAGTCGTGTACCCTGTATGTGACGGCACCTGTACTGTAGCCCTAGAGTTTGAGAAACCAATCTTTTCTCTGTGTCTCACCAGCAAATTGCATTCACGTTTCCAACAGGGGCGGCACCAGGGAGGGGCTTAGGGGTGCTGACGTCCAAGGAGTCAAAAGGAAAGGAGGGTGATTGCGAAGGTGTAGACCAGAGGTCGCGTTAATATTTTCTGAATCGACTGAATTTTTTAAACAATGATGGAAAAATCTGAAGGCGATCGCGCGATCTACCGTAACTTTAAGAAGGCCTAATTTACGACCTGTTCAGTTTGTGGCGAGTGTGAATTATTATACATTATAATTATTTTCATTAATGCTATGTACATTTTACAAAGTTCTTTCCCATCACAGTCTATTAACGTAATTTCATTGCTACTTTCTCCCTCAGTGGAGTTTCTTCCACTAGTGCAAATTAGAGCCATTATCCAATCAGGTGTGCCTTCTTTGTAGCCTATGGTGACACACAGTCACCTTAGGCTACCTACTCTTTTTGACTGCATAAAGTTATATAATGATTAGCTATAAGGCACTGGCACGTTTTACGCTCACATCAAAGAATATGCCCAACTTCATGTAGCCTATGTCTTGTATTTTGGCCTTTGACTTTAGACTGCAATGTGTTGGTTGCTAGTGCTGCTTGGTCAGTTTGGAGGCAAGTTTGCTCTGCGTGTTTGTGGCAACCTAGGACTGTTGCGAGCGTTTTGATGAACCTATTACAGTAATCTAGTCTATATCCCATGAGATGAATATCTCACCTTGACACAGAATGGCATTGTACGGTAACTGTCGCGGAGTGTGTACTGCGTGTGTGTGTGTGTGTGTGTGTGTGTGTGTGTGTGTGTGTGTGTGTGTGTGTGTGTGTGTGTGTGTGTGTGT
>JAODLI010001601.1:0-11121 GCA_027575585.1 Percopsis omiscomaycus
CCTCTGCAGCCGGGGCCATTGTTTTCAGTCTGTCCGTTTCCTATTTGTCTCCCTCGCTCCTTCCCTCTCCCTGTTCTATCTCTCATCCACCCCTCCTTAGCTCTTCAGCTCTGCTGCTGCTTCTCTCTCTTGCACTCTACATTTATGTCTCTCTCCTGCTCCTCCTCTACCAGGGAGGAATGCACAGGCTGAGGACATCTGTAACTCGTGGCTCAGTGTGATGCCCTGTGTGTGTGTGTGTGTGTGTATGTGAGAGAGGTACGCACCAAACACCCACAGTCCCCACATGCGGATGTCACTCTGTCCAGATGAACATTTATAGATCACCTCAGTCCTCATCCACCAGGCCCAGACACGTCCACACCACAGAACTATAAAAAGCAACAAACCCCGTTTGTTCCATTGACATGCCTTGAAGACAGCTATGTGCAAAATCTAAGATGGCTCTCGTTAATAAATATCTCACCGCAAGAGGAAAAAGTGGGATTTCAGCGTCGAGAGTTGTCAGAATATATCTTGGACCTACTGTTTGCCGTGGTTACCAGTACTATTCGAATTTGAATTTTCGAGATCTGTGTTCCTGTATAGATGTAACTGTATAGAGGTAACATGTTCCATAATCGATTATTACTGTATATTAAATAATCTCCAATTTAAACTTTAGCAAAAATGTACTTGTTAGCTAACTGCTCGATGCAAATGGTCAAGTTTAATTAAGCTAGCAAGCAGTGATCCATAACTCGTGAAATACTAAATTAATAATTTATCCAAAAAATCGGAGAGCACCGCCTTTGGTGAAACGGTTGGTACAATTTAACGCAACACAAGCAGACATTTTGATAATGGATTTTCTTCAGTTACTTTAGCAGGTTTATCTCTCGAGACTCCAGATAGCTTCTGCCACATCCAGATCCAAATTGATAACATAATAACGCAATGGAGGACATTATGGTAGCCTATATGGTTACATTTTGTAGCCTACTGACCCAGGTATTTAGATATATACTGGCCTGAATGTTTGGATGTCATAAAACATGTTTTTGTTATAATCCCATCATGTAGTTAAGGTTGTATCATTTATAAAGTGAACAAAAATACATTGATATTAAAAGATAACGTAATGTAATTTCATATATTTTTTGGCCAATGTTCGAGTTTCAATAGGGATTCCAGATGTATCCTCTATGGGATTTACAAATTTACACTGATTTACACTTTGGTGGCTTATATTTCAAAATTGATCCCCAAGACGCTTCTGTGAGCTGTGTCAGTCATTGGCTGGTTATAGGCTACCTTTCCTAAAAGAAATATATCATTTCTAGGCATCGATGGCATGTGCTTTCAATGACATAATTTTATATATTATATCTTATATACATTAGAAAAAAATGCAGTGGCAACAACCGATTAGCAAAGTTTAATGGCTTTAGATTAACATGGCAGTCAATGGAGAAAGCTCTCAATTGGCATCCCCGACGCTAAATTGGTAACGCCCACAGTGGTCTTCAAGGCAGAATAGAATGTTGATCCCCTGCTCCACACACACGCTGCACACACACACAATCACTTAGTTACAGACACACACACAGACAGACTTACACACTTAAAAATTGTTCTTTTGACCACTTGCAGCCCCCCTTGCGGTTGGGAGCGTTGCCATGGTTACGGCCGATTCCAGACGCTCTTCACGAGGCCAGCAGGACACCTGCAGAGTGAGAATAGTCAGGGAGCTCGGGGTGATTTGTGCGTGTGCGTGTGTGTGTGGAAGAGAGACAGACAGACAGCAGGACACACAGATGTGAGGATAATGGGTAAAAGGGAGGTGGTTTCTGAGAGGGGGTAGAGCAGAGGCAGCTGTTAGAGAGGGAAAAAAGCCTGTAAGCGGCAGTTCCCCCGCACACACACACACTCACCCCGAACCACACACCTCAACCCCCACGTTGCCATAGCAACTGATTGCCTCATTCTCCTGTGGCTCGAATCCCCCGGCAAGGCAGACACCTGTTGCTGTGTTGTTGTTGTTGTTGTTGTTTTTGCAGCGGGTCTTTGCGGCTATCATCCGAAGTTTGTTTGCATTTCCGTCATTATGTTGGATTGTTGGATTGTCATTATGTTGTATTATGTTGTTTTGTTCACCACTGACCAGCTCACTTGCAGACACAAACCCACAAATACACACACACACACAAACATAATGTGTAACTTCCCCCAAAAAAACACCAAAGACAATTGATGCTAACTACATATTCCTCCCACTCCTTAACAACTTGTTATAATCCTCCTGCACACATTTATGGAGACACAAAAGGTCCCTTGAACTCCACCTGCTACTGCACGCTAGGTGTGTGTGTGTGTGTGTGTGTGCGTGTGTCGGTAAAGGAGAAGGGTGTCAGTGTGTGGGCAGACTTAAGACGTAGCTGGGCATTAAACGCAGCAGTAAAGATGACAGCGTTCTGCCTAGGCAGGTCATTTCCTTGTCATTAGGCTCTTTGTTCCAGCCTCGAAGATCAGCGTGCGAGAAACTGCCATGGTAGGAGGAGGGGAACACACGCACACACACACACACACACTCACACACACTTATGCATGTAAGTACTAAAGCGTCACACAATCTCCATAAAAGAGGCCTGCAGCCATACGTGGGCCCACAGCTATTTTCCACACATATATACTGTATACACGCGCAATCGTAAGCCTACGCGCACACGGTCGCTGACAATTGCTGCCCCACTTCAATCTGTTGTCAGGACTTTAAAAACCCTCTCCCCCGTCTGCCGTCTCCATGCCTCCCACTCTCGGGCCTCTTTCATTCCCCCTCTCCATCTTTAAAAACTCTCCATTCTCCGCTTCGAGCACCTGTTCATTCACCCTAACCCTTTTCAGGCCCAATGTCTAACCACTTCTCTTCCCTCCCTCAACTGTCCCTCGCTCCTTCTAGTTGAGCCACGATTCTTCTACTTGAGCCGGGGTTTGAAAAATAAATGTATTTAAAATATCTGTATACATATTTGAATGCTATTGCTGTACGTTACTGTTGGACTATGACCACAGAAAAGCCCCCCAGGAAAGCCCTCACCCCTCCACTCTCTGAGCCTAGAGCGAGAAGACCACCTTTTTGTTAGTGGAAAACCCTGGTTTGTGTTTCTGCCAAGTTCCAATACCTTTTGCCATAATAGGAGGGGTACACTAAAAAGCTATGTGACCCCATAATATATAAATTAATACATATTAGTGAGACTTCCAACTCCAGGAACATCTAAATATGGAGTTTTGGCTAAACGAAGAGTCCAAACCTAACTAACTCAAGTTTCCCAAAAACAATACAATTTTGCCTCATCTAAGACCAATCGGAGGAGACACTTTCCTCTGTGTATCCTGTGACCTCTCACTTTGACCCAGTGAGCAAAGCCTGAATGAACGCTACCCTCCCTTTGCTGTTCCAAGGAGAGATAGGATTCATAGACTCTTTTCTTGTTGTTACAAATATGTTTTTACTTTCATCTATGACTGAACGGGTAATGTAATGTGCTATGAGGAGAATGTGTAACCTTGTCTGTTAACCTGAATGGTACTGTGTGCTGTCTCTCTTCACAGGAAATGCTGTAAGGAAGATTAACAGAATTTAATCTACACTGCTCAAACAAATTAAGGGAACACGCAATCACTAGAACATCAAGTCAATTAAATTTCACGGATATCAATCTGTCCAGTTAGGAAGCATAAGCGATTGTGAATCAATGTAACCTGTTTTGGTACAAATTAAGGTGACAACCGATGCACTGGAGAGGCAACAGTAAGACAAGCCCCAAAAAGGGGATGGCTTTGCAGGTGGTGGCCACTGACAATTGCTCTCTCCTTATCCTTCCTGGCTGATTCTTCTCTAGTTTTTCGTTTTGCTAGTGTCTTTGTCACTACTGGTAGCATGAGGCTGGGCAGGGCCGTAGAAGGGCATCAACCCAGCAGCAGGACCGGTATGTGCTCCTTTGTGCGAGGAGGAACAAGAGGAGCACTGCCAGAGCCCTACAAAATGCCCTCCAGCGGGCTACTGGTGTGCATGTTTCTGGGTCTAGGTCTCTCCTCACAGGGCTGTGAGTTGAGGTATTGTCTTCACTTGAATGTTATTTGGTAAAGCACCCTTAGGAGTGAGATATAATATAACCGCACCTCCTTATATTTATGATAATATAATTAAATATATAAATATAAAGAAACTAAAGTAGAGATAAAGTGTAGATTACCCAGGATAGATACATTTGAATTGACAAGACAAAGGAGGCGTCAAAGGAGGCCGTTTCAGAAAAAAGACACACCCCGTGTGTAACAGGTTTGTGTACGGGTGGCGAAAGCAAGCGTGAGCCAGAGGAAATCACACGCAGACCGGGGAGTGGTGAACGCATACAGCGTAGTTTTAATAGAAAAAAAACACACAAAGTACAGGGCATCTATGCCTAAACAATGACCAACAGCACCGAGAGCTGTTGGGGAAACTAAAGTGTACAAAACAAAACACAAACGAGGTACACCTGTGGGGCTAATAATCCCCAGGTGTACCGTGGAGAAGGGAGGCACGGAGCACGCACGGTCCTGTGCACGCTGAAAGTGACACCGTGTTCCAGCCTAAAATGCCCCTTTGTCAGAAGTCCTTTAACTGAGTTTTACGGAGGTCCGTACTCTTGAGCATCATGAAGATATAACTAATTGATTAGTTGAATTCATAACTTCAGATTTATTGATTGATTACAAGCTTTGATCCTCCGTATAAAATATGAATTCTTAATAAATCCTAATTCGTCCCCAGTGACAAATCTGGGTGGTGCCCCCTTTAAAATGTAGTTTAATATTATAATTTAATATTAAATAATTAAATATTCAAGATGTGGCGTATAGCCTGTGAACCCCTCTTCTGTATGACGTGCACAAGGTCACAAACTGAAATACTTCTATTTAGGGGTCATGGCTCAAAAGGAAACCAACCACTACAGAGCTGAGCAGCCTTTCAGTTTGTAAAACATGCCGCAGGCAGGAGCAGCTTGGATGCTGTCATCAGAGGGATACATTGAGTGTGTAAATGTGTGTGTGTGTGTGTGAGAGGTAATGTGGATAGGTTGACGAAGCTTCTTGTTGAAGTGGATGAAACCGACAGTATATACCTGCACTGTTTCCTCCTCCCTCAATGCAATAAAACAGCTGTTGGGAAATGTCTGATGCTTACGGTACAGATGCACCTTATTAACCGTGTGTTGATCCAATCTTTACAGACCAAACAGATTTGAATGCAAAGTAAGATGGCCCCGGTTTTGTTTTCATCCAGTGCAATGAAATCATTGCAAAATATATTAGGCTTAAAGCTGCATTCCAACTATTTTTGCATTAAAATTAATGGTATTAGCATCGAGTATTGTCTTTCGTTTCATAAAAACAATATAGCAAGTGGAGAGAGACTTAATAAAGTTGCTTACATTATTGTCTGAAAATTTATTATTAGTAGCAGTATCAATAGTAGTATTTTCATTCTTAATAAATATATCCTCAAACCAAAAACAAATGGCATTTGGGTTGTTTTGTTTCACATTTTTTTTCATCAGTGGTGCCAAGAAGCTACTCTTCAATTGTATTATTTTTATTATTTCCTTATTCACTTTATTTCACCTCCCCTGAATGATGCAAATTATAGTCTATTCTCCATACACACCTACTCTCATTGCACGTGTTTTTGACTGAAGTTTCCAATCTCATTCGACTCTTTAGTTCCCATTTCACCAATCAATAACATCCTCCCCTTTCCAACACTGTCCCGCTGGCATCTGTTCTATGGGGGTTATTTATGTGTACGTATAGATAGAGCAAGTGTCCCACTGCCAGCCCCTTCCATGACAGCTAATGTTTGAGGATCTGAAAGAAGGATGATAGGGCGAATGAAGAAAAAGGAAAAGTAAAGAGAGGAAACAAACGAGCCATTGGAGGCCGAATGATTTCCCAGGATTCAGTGTGTTGACAGGGCGGAAGGCCAGAGAGATTCCCTGAAATGCTAACATGTTTTTGTCTTCTTTTTTGGTTGTATCTTTTTGTGTACTCTCGTCACAGTGCTCTCTAGAGCACGGCAGTTAAATAAAACGTTTTGTTTCATAGAGATAACCTATCTTCTCTAGAGGAGAGATCATCTTCAACATCATGTCTCTTTAGACTTACCTTGGGGACCATTGTTACCCCTCAATCAGGGTAACTCTGATGCCACCAAGAGACCTGCCTGACAGAAAGATGAAGTGATAGCTGACAGGTTCAGACAACCAGTTTATCTACAAGGCAGGAAGGTCTACTTGGAGTTAGATTTCAAGCCGACGGTAAGGACTCTCTTCACCTTGTTCCTTTTAGGATTAGTTTCCTGGACAGGAAATTAAGCCTAGCTAGTACTGGACTACAAATTCAGAGAATACTGTATTTTCACTGAATAATATACTAGACTAAAAATGTACTGAAATATCTAGCACTCGGCTTAATCTCTTTCTGGGAAACTCCTGCTTGAGCTATAGTGCAAGTAAAACAAGTGGAGGATTTATTAAATAGACGAGCACATCTCAGTATTCATTTCTACAAGGATGAGCTGATGTTAGTGTGTAGGCCTATTGATCTTCTAAAGGCTAAGGCTGTTGTTAACGTCTTTATGTTATGTTACAGTTGCTGCTGTACAATGGAACCTTTATTATGAGTCATGAATGACATGTTTCTTATTAATATTTTCTGATTATTCTTTTGTAAATATTATGTGTGCTTAGCTGTTCAAGGCTCTACGTTTCCATATGAACAGAAAATTTACCAAGGTGAAAGCAAGAAAAAACATAAAATGACTTCCAAGTTATTTCTGAACACAGGCTCAGGTTAAAAGCAGACAGGAAACACAAGAGAGCAGTTTTAATGGTGTGCTGCATTTTCGTGAAAGCATGAATCATGTGCATCAACAAGTGAAAGAGCATTTGACCACTTCAACATTTAAGGCAGATGGTTGGGAGCCAGAGCTAGCACACTGAAAACAACCAAGACTATGCTAGAGGGAGAGATGAAAAACTTTCAGAGAGAGAGAGCAATTTAAGAGAAAACCAAAAATAAAAACTAGTTTTCAGTTGCTTTATAGACCACATGCCATTTTATTGGTCAATTACATTTGTTTATTCCATCTATGATTGCCATGAGGACAGTACAAATTAACAAATATTCAGCAAGTTGCCTATGGGTGTTATTTTTTAGTCCGCTGAGGTATTTCAGGCGTGTGTAATTTGAATAAATATTTGGTGGAGTTGGTTTAAGAGCATGGGGTCAACTCTATTAATCTAAGACAAGCCAGAGCACAATGTCAAATCACTCTAGTAATACATAAAGCTGTCTCACACCATGAAAATTCTTCTAATTTATACCTACTGTACTGCACTCATTCATTCATCAGGCACCCTAACTAGTCATTTATTCTTGCTTTGAACCTTCAAATATGTGGTGGTGGGATTCATTACCTTCAGTTTGATATATCAAATTCCCTTCCTTCTTATAAGGAGCCTGTAAACAAAACACTGCTATCAGAATATCTGCATGCCATAATCATTTCTTCACTTACTGGCTTGTCAGAAAAAACAAGCTTCTCCGGGAGATGTTTTAAATGTTTTCCTGTCAAAGTAAATTACCTGACTGTTTCAGGGGAAAATACCCAACAACGATAATAACAGTTTACCAATAAACACCAATACAGCAAATGACAGGGGTGGGCTGGGCTCACAGCTGAGGTTGGGACATACCACTATGCTCCCGTGGAGGGGGTGTACACATCTCTGAATGTTTTCAGAGATCAGGAATATTATGGAACAGTAAATGCAAAAATGATTATGCAGCTTAATCATTAAATTCATTAAACATTTATAAACATTTACACCCTTAAAGACAGATGTTCCACTCCCTGCAGGCACTGCAGCCAGAGAGCAGGAACTGAGGCAAGGGGATCATGGAAATAAAAGGTTAATATTCCATAAAACAAATCCTAATAATGGACAAACAATCAGACGTCACCGCAGGACTGTAATGTTGCAACAGCATTTATTACATCCTGCTGTCTCTGCGACTCGGTGTAATAAAAATATGTGTTACTGTTTTTCTAGCAGATACACAAAACAAAATTGGCTCCTCTAGAAACCTGTAGTCAGCATCACTTTATTGATTTCACGCTGAAAAGCTGGTCTAAAAAAAAAAAAAAAAAAAAACACAAACACAAACAAAGTGCTAGACAAGACAAATAAAAGGCTTAAAATTCTGTGCCTATGATCTAACTTGTCAAGACATACTTTTGTCTTCAACTATTAAAATTGAAAACGGGGGCAGGTGTGCATGCAAGACTGTATTAATGGTTTATTGAAGCAAGTTATTCGTTTTAAAGCCGCTGTTTTTCTGTGAAGTGCAAAGTAAAAGAGTGTGTGACGGCAAACAAAAGTATATCCTGGAACTTGGGTCACAGAATTGCAATTACCTTGGAACAAGGTGAATACACAATTATTATAATGCAAATGAGGAAACCTGGAATGCAAATGAGGTGTAATTCACATCTTTATAAAAAATAACCTTAATTAAAAAGTTAAGTTAAAGAAAACTCATTAAATGATTAATAAAGCTGCATTAGAAAAGACTAACTCCATCAACAAAACAGCACATCTTCTGTGCGTGTTTGTGCCAGCCCAGAGAAATGCCATTAAAGCGCAGTGAAACCCAAAGGTCAATCCCATTCGGCACATTATCAGCCACAGTGTTCCTTCTATTTGTACTAACAAAGGCATTGAAATGGGACCAAATGAAAACACTACTACTTCTGATAGTCTGAAGTCAATACAGGTGTGTCTTTATTTCAGGTCAGGAAAGGTGATGCCCAACACAGTCTGTACAAGCCAAGGAACTGACAAGACACTTGGGGGATGCATACACACACACACACACACACACACACAACACATACATACATCTCATCATTATTAGTTCTACCTAATGTCACTAGAGTGATATGGCACATGTATGGTGCGTTAAAACACACACACACAGCATGGTGCTGCTACGGGGCCAATTTGTTTATAAGGAATTAATTAGACATTATTAGTGGGGAAACAATGGCGCCGAGGCGGAGTGTTTAACGGTGGAATGCCAAAAGAAGAAAAAAAAACCCCCGCCCCGGAACAAGGGGCTGATATTCGCCTACTGCTTTTGCATCTACTGTGCAATTATCTTATCACACAATAGGACAGATTACACACACACGTGAACAGCATGCAAGGGCGCGCTGGGGGCAGAACATCCTTGGAATTGCTGATCAAACCTCAGTGTGGGCGTCTATACTGCACCCTCACATTAGTCTCTAGAAGGGGCCGCAAGATGCTTTTGGTGGGCCCGGAGAACGTGTTATCTTGTTCAGTGTCTGCGGGCGTGTCTCGTTTTTAGTTTAGGGGGGGGGGGTCATGATCAAAGGAAATTGAGAGCCACTATGTTATTGTGGTGATGCATCAAAACCAAAACTCATCTTTCAGTGAGATAACGTCATTCTTCTTCTTCCTCCAGGCGTTTTTTTTTTCTTCCCGTCCTTTCTTCATTCATGAGTATTCAGTCCTCTCTCTCCCTCTCTCTCCCTCCCTCAGAGCCACCTCCGGAGCACAGCCAGCGCTGTGTTGAAGGTAAACTGGCCCTGGTGGGTCCCCCGGTGGGCCAGGAGCAGGGAGCCCGCCTGGGGCCCGTGGCCGGCGGCCAGCAGCTCTGAGGCGGCCTTCTCCACATCCCAGCCGCCCTCCTGCTGGTGGGAGAGGAGGTGGGAGCTGAGCAGGGGGTAGAGGGCGGAGGAGACGCAGCCCACCAGGAGGCCGGCATCCAGGAGCAACGACAGCAACTCTGCATCGCAGGTGGAAGCAGTTTCCTGGGGGAAACGTACACGCATAGGTATGTATGTAATTAAATCATTTTTTATAGGGAACCTTAAGTCCCATATTCTAGTACATATGGGTATCCACCGCTGTATTGTATTGTAGCTAAGAATGAATGAACCCCATGTCATAAGGTTGATTGCAATTACATTCCTACGCTTTATTCTTTGGAAATTACGTTATTAGCAACAACCACAGGAAGGCAGCCATCTTTACTTAACAAGTAACGCATCAAGCTAGTTCCGGTTCCACAGATCTTTTACAGGCAAGTCTAGTGGTTTCTACACCTTAAATGTGATAGCACTACATGTGTCCCACGGCAACACACAAGGACAGGAAGATTAAGTACAGTTTGGCCCTGCATGTGTGTATGCTGTAGTTATGGTTACCATAAAGCCTGACATGGTTGACAAGAACCTGATGAGGGTGAGTGGGAGGTCACATCCCCATGGCATACACAAAGAGGAACACTCCTAAATGCTCCCCTCCTCCCTCTGCCTGCAGAGCTTTGTGCTTTTTTTTGGGGGGGGGGGGGGGCCCTGCTAGCAGCTGCTAGCAATTCATTGTTTTTGGGGCTTGAATGATATTTTAATATTAATATATTTAGTAATGTATACTGAAAAATGCATAAGCTAAGTAACATTGATGACATTATTCGAAGAGAATGTTGTTTGCTTGCAATAACTGGTATTTATCCGGTTCAACTGTTGACAAATGTACTGATTGTAAGTCGCTTTGGATAAAAGCATCTGGAAAATGCTGTAAACGTAAAAGCAAATGTTTTGAGAGGAACAAAAGCCTAAAGCATCTTCAATCGCTACAGCCCCAACACATGTTCACAGAACAATAAACAGATGTTTCAGTCATCCCGTAATCCATTGCCTCTTGACATTGGTGGAAGCCATGCAAACCAGGAGAGTTCTAATGCTGCTGGCTCTCAGAGCTTGTGTAGGACGCGGAGGAGATGCGAGTGCTAGTGCAATCATTATCTTTCATTCTGTCGCTCGCGAGCTCACTCGCTACCTCTTAAAGTTGGCAATCTCCTCTCCAACCTCCCACCTGCTCGACATTTCTCTATAATTTACACCTGCAGACTGCAGGAGTAAATTATCTGCACACACACACACACACACACACACGCACACACACACACACACACGCACACACACAGTTGTGCGCAGACAGGCAC
>JAODLI010001603.1:0-11120 GCA_027575585.1 Percopsis omiscomaycus
ACTGGTGGTTAACCGGTTCAACTGTTGACAAATGTACTAATTGTAAGTCGCTTTGGATAAAAGCATCTGCTAAATGCATCTGCTAAATGCTGTAAATGTAAGACGTGGGGAATTCCAATATTGCTAGCATCAGCTTTTCCTCCATGTCGTTTCTCTTCCTGTATGTTTCACTTGTTTCTATTGGATGCGCCAGGATTGCAGAGTGCCTTGTATTCCTCAATATTCCTCCACTGCCCCTCTCACACATGCAGTCTTTCCCTGAAATGTTAAGGAAAATTTGTGAATGGAACAGGGATCGATATTTCGTAAAAATCTGTACCAACAATTTCCCACTGTAAAACCTAGTAACATTTCAGGGAAAATGCCAGTATGGCTGTGTTGTGCATGAAAGTAGTAACATTGCCAGGACAAGCATGTTAAAATGCATGTCCGTCTGATGCAAGACGTTTACACGCGTAGCGAACAAAACAAATCACAAGGTCCCGCGACATGTTTACCACCGCCTTGCGGTTCCAGTGATTTTATAACAAACAAAAGTTTTTTGTTTGCAAACAAACTAATTTCAAGAATGTAAAGTTAACTTTACACAGCGTTTAAGGCGGAAATATTGCGCCTTCATTCTGCCTCACCATTTCAGCTGACAGGGAGACAGAGGAATGATATAAAAAGGTACATCTGGCATGGCGGAACAGGGGTGTGACCATGACTCTTGTCACCAGAGTCATGTATAGTAATTTATGTATGTTAACAGTGAACTGGGAGTACATGTGGGGATCTGGCAGCAGATAAAAAATTTCTCAGTGGTGCAACCAGTAGAATTTTAAGTTTGAATAAAGTTCTAGCTATTAGGGTGTATAGCCAGGATATTAGATCACCTCCATGTCAGGTTTGTAGCGATCCTCAAACACTGCCATTGCTGCCAAGGACCCAGAACCTTTAGGGCATACCAGAAAAATGTATTTCATTACATTGGTCTGTTATTATCAATGAACAGACAATACTTAAGCAGGACAATATAAACAGGGATGGGCCTTAGTCAAAATGGACAGATGGCAAAAGATAACTTTACTAAACCCCTCCCCAAGGTAGGTCAATTATAGTTTGACCAGTTACTAAACTTTCCATTTGTACATCTGAAAGACTGTTGTGGTTAAACAAGTCTTTCAGACTAATAACCTTAACTTTGACTGACAATGGGGACGGGGCTTAGCAAAGCCTCAATTGAGAAAAGGGCATAGTAATTTTCACTCACCCATGGTGACATAGGGCAGCTTGTCAGTGGAGCCATGGGGATAGATACTGTAAAGGTGGGGGCCGTTACAATCCACTCCACCCAGGACCAAAGCAGCCCCGATGTAGCCCTGGTACCTACATAGCCATTGAGTGAAGAGTTAATGTCAAGTTTCAGTGCTTCACATTCAGTAGGTTTATTATTGTAGTCTGATTGAATGGTTTGTCCACTCGATAGCAAACACATTATCTTGGGGGTGGGGTTACCCTCCATTAAAGTTTACCTGATTAGAAGACTTCGGGCCAATTCAAAAATCATAATGATCCAATCATTTGCTGGTAAAAAATTTGACACCACCTCGTGCACGTGGTTGGTATTAGTGTGTAGACAGATTAGGAAAACTGAAAAATGTGAAGTCCCCAAAACCAGAAGGATCTCACAAGGCTAGTGTAAAGAAGCCTGCAAGTACGGTAAATCTGACATTTGATGGCAGGACTGTACGTTACATTTTATTTATGGATCATAGGAGACAACTGCTAGAGATGGCAGATTCTAGTCTTAAATTTCAAATATTTTCACTCCGTTCAATGAAAGGATTTGTTCAAACGTTTTTTTCACCAAGTCGTTCAGTGACGTTTCCCAAAACATAACTAGCCACATAAGAACGAGATGCCCCATTCTCATTCAATTAGTCACTCGTTCATTCAACGATACATACATTCTTCCTCGACGTTTAGACTTGAAACAGCATTCGGTCAGAGTTAACTAAGTGAATTGGTCAGTTCTCCCAACCAATGACATGGCCCTATATATGCCTACAGCCTGCCTCCAAATGGATATTTTCTCATGATAGAAACAGAAACTTTTCTTTTAAAACTAGGAAAGCCATAGCAGACAAGTGAGATATTTTAAATAATGAATCAGTACACAGCATTGAATGAATCGTTTGATTCACTTAAACGATTTGTTCCTTTAAACCTATCGTTCATAACCGAAACATCTCTTACAACTGCACTAAATGAAATTTAAAACGAGTAAAATGTAATGATCTTCTGCAAAGGCTAAAAAAAAATAAAGATCTTACAGGGCTAACCTTACCTGAAGAGCATCTGCTTGAGCATGCGGTTGGCAGTGGCCACACGGGGCAGTCTGCCCGTGGACAGAGAGTGCAATTCCAGGTTGGAGGAAATGATCTGTGTCGTCATCTCTGTATCTGCGGCTGTACCTGCTCCACAGCAACTAAAGGGCAATCATCATTCAATGGTGTTTAGTTATTCCACCCGCTGTTAAAGCATCTGACAAATATGTTGTCAACCTTTTCAGTTTACGCTTTACTCATTAAAAGGGGACACAAATGCTGCTGTAGATCTGACTAAAAACAGTAATACAGGGGACAGACTTTAGTTTTCTTCTTTTTACTTTGTTTACATTGAATACTGGTGTTACCCAAAAACGAGACCATAGCTTTATGTGCTCATGCCATCACACATGCTCTAGAATTGTGCTAATCGTAATCCAAACAATTGCTACTTACTAAATGTTAGAGGAAATGTAGTGGATCTTTGAGCAATTCTTGTCTGCCACAACCATGCCTTCTGTAGCTCTGGTGTCAGCTCCAAGGACGATACCATCCTGGAAAGTCAAAGGCAATGATTATAATTAAGGGTAACATAAGCCCAGTAAAAAGTATTGTAGGCTATATATTTTAAGGGTAAATGTTGGACAAGTGCAAACAGACCGTCAATAATAATCAAATATTTTCAGCAAGGCACAGCTATTAGTATTACCTTTTTTCCTCTTTTGCAAAATAAATTCTAATTGTAAATCATTTTCATAAGTTTGGCGGACCCCCTGCCAATGCTCCGGAACCATGTCCTAAAGCATTTAAGCACGGTAATATTAGTTGAGCTACGGGAAGAATAAGGTAAACTAGACAAATACTAATGATGCCATGCCTCATTCATAACATTCCACTGAACCCTTAATTCACTCCATATGCTAAGAAAATGAAGTGATTGTGAGAGATTTTTCATTGCAAAAGGCGCGATGTGTGTTATGTGTTTACAAGATTGCATACATGGGTGAGTGTAACCGGTCTCACTCTTGCAAAATGCATGCTCACCTTTTTCCTAGAGAACCCCGTAATGTAAGACGAATGCATAAAAATGTCTCAGTCCCTATGCATGCTTTTTAGCCTTAAAATCAACATAGGCCTGTTACAACAGTATTTGTTCAAACACATACACATTGACCAAAAGCACCCTGTGAGTGGCTTTACCTGTGCAAACCATATTTTTACTGTATTATTCCCATATTTGAATTTCTCTACTCACCTTGAAAACTACACCACAGATGGTCGTGCCCGTTTTGCGAGCAGAGGGTAAACTGCCTCCCAATTTGGTAACTTCAGATTCCAGAAATGCATTTCTGTAAATTAAAACATTGGAACTAACGTTACGTAATCATCTAAAAATCACCTCAGTCCCACTCATGCGTCAGCTGCACTGTTAAACGTCCGGGGCTGAGCCCAGATTCTTCGGGACGAAGCTATAAGATAGTGTGTGACTCTCGACACTGGGCCGTCAGTGTTACCACAAGTAAAATAACTTGCCGTATGAGCTCTGAACCAGTGCGCAATGCACAAATTAACGGTACATACAGTAAAGCTAACCTCACACGCACATACTGTATACGCGCATGGGGCCTATGCTAATAAATGCGGGGGTGAGGTCACGTCTCTTGAACTTTAAAAAAAATGTAGCAATATTATCGCGCTCTTCGTAGACCCGCGAGACAGGCTGTGTCATGAACATTATTGCATATTCATTCAAAAAATATTTGTGTTGTTGAGCTGCACCTAAACTTGGTGTTGCATACATTTCAAAAAACATTCGGGGCTGAAGCCCCGGAAAAATGACCTGGCGACGCCGATGTGTCATGGAAAGCAATGTAAACTCGGTTAGAACGGAAAATGACCCTAAACGTCTGTAATTTAAATGATCTAGTGTTCAATAAAGATTGCAGCGATTACACTACATTATTATTAGAACTTTTCAAAGAGCAAAAAAAAAAAGGTCCAAGAATCCGCTGTCTTATAACATAAAAACATAACTAGCAGGTAACTTAGTTGCTTAAAAAAGCCTGAGTCATTCAGGATGCCGACAAATCGTTATCATCATATTTCAAGTCACGTATAGTATATTTTCGTACAAACTTCACACCAAACGTTCAATAACAAAGAGCGGTGTTACAAGTGGCGTTTTAATTCTTCCAGGACACTTACCTTCTAATATTTTCGAAACTGAAACCGCCGAACTGTGGCTGGCACACGGATAAAGTCGCCATTTTTATTTAACAATCGTTTCCTTCCCGGAAGTAAAAACAAAAAAAAGACGCTGCATGTACCTCCCGCTCCTCACACGGACCAATCACGATATTTTTAACTTTTTATTTTTATTATTATTGAGATCAAATGCAGTACATCGTCAACTTAAGGCATTCGAAATACAATCAAGAGCAATATCAAATCAGACATTCACAAGAAAATATAACATCAGGGGCACTGTTACTAAAAACAGTAGACCTTCATAGCCTTTGTATTTTTGAAGACCCAATTATTTACAAATACATTTCCAATTCAATTCTGAATGCATTAAAGAAGGTTTTGAGTTTCTAAATGTAGGCTACATTTATGTATGTGAAATTTAATTAGAAAAATTAGACTTGCAATAAAAAAGTTTTCTTTTCCCTTCCAAAAATCCAAAAAGTAAATTTTTAAAAGAAAAACACAATAATGTGGGTTTGCACAAAATTTGGGTGAGCACAGTGCCAAAATAATTGCAGAACAGTTTCTGGACTCACTGCACAAAATGAGCAATCAATGTCAATATCCTTTTCAAAACTTGATAGAACCTGGATAGAACCTATAACTAAATTTATACGTCTCTAATTTTGCCCAAACCTTCTTCAATGGAATATCTTGAACAAACCCTTCCCAATAAAATGTTACATATGGTACTGACACAATATCTCTTTGTAGAAATTTCCTAATATAGATATTTTTCTTTTGGTGCCAATTATAGAAACACAAATGACCAATTGCATTATTAAAAAGATCTAAAGATGGAATATAAAGAGGAAACATAGTACCTCTTAATAATACCAAAGCGCCAGAAGGAATGGGATCAAATACAATTGCATACTCTTTTTGCGAACAGGAATCTGAAACTTAAATATAAGGTGTTGGATAGTCTAGTGGTCTAGGTGTTGGACTCCCAGCTGGAAGTTCGAGGGTTACCTGTAAGCGTCCTTGAGCCAGAACCCCTATCTTCTCCATGTAATAACAGCATGTAATTGTAAGTCGCTTTGGATAAAAAAGAGTTGGCCTACCTGTAAGCAATCTTACAGGTAGGCCACCACTCACATTGCTTCTCTCCGGCAACCATCGAGAGACTATACGGCTCTATATTATGGACTTCCCGCAGAACCCTCTGGTGTTAGGTTATGGCTCCAGATCCATATCCCCCACTAAGACTGGGCTGCGGGGAGAGTAGTCTCCTGGAGTCCCACCTGCCATTCAGAGTGCCTCCATTCCGCCATGCCTCCTGCTCCTCAGGTTTGTTCGGCGTCGCCCCAGGTGCCGGACCTCATGGCCGTTCCAGAGGTTTATCATGACCTTGCCCCTGTTTTTTGCAAATGCCGAGCGACGTCGCTACCCCCACATCGCCCCTATGACTGTGTGATTGAGCTCAAGCCCTGCTCCCCTCTTCCCCGGAGCAGGCTCTATAATCTGTTCAGACCAGAACACAAGGCTATTGAGACCTACATTCGGGAGTCCCTGGCCTCATTCGCCCTTCCTCGTCCCTAGTAGGAGCAGGGCTTTTCTTTGTGGGGAAAAAAGGATGGAACCCTCCGGCCGTGTATTGACTTCGGGGTTTAAAAGACATCACAATTTGGAATACTTACCCGTTGCCTCTGATCAACTCGGTGTTTGGGCCCCTCCATGGAGCAACTTTTTTTACCAAGCTAGACCTGCGCAATGCTTACCATCTCGTCCGAATTCGGGAGGGAGATGAATGGAAGACTGCTTTTAACACCCCCCTGGGATAGTATGAATACCTGGTAATTCCTTTTGGTCTCACCAATCCCCCGGCCGTATTCCAGGCTCTAGCCAATGACATCATACGTGACATGCTCAACTGGTATGTCTTCGTGTACATTGATGACATCCTCATCTACTCCAAGTCTCTCGCTGAGCATAAACGTTAGTCCTGCAGCATCTTCTGAAGATTAAGCTCTTTATGAAGTGCGAGTTCCACTCTCCTCAAGTCACATTTTCATTATCTCCCAGGGGAGAGTTCAGATGGACCCTGCCAAGGTCACCGCTATAGCCAAATGGCCCGTGCCTTCTTGCGGCAAGCAGATGCAACGATTTCTGGGCTTTGCAAACTTTTACCGGAGGTTCATAAGGGACTACAGCCGCCTGGCAGCTCCTCTCACGGCCCTTACCTCCACCACCTCTCCATTTGTCTGGTCCTCCCAGGCTGATGAAGCATTTACCTCCCTGAAGCATCGCTTCATCTCTGCACCCATCCTTCTCCATCCGGATCCGGCTCGGCAGTTTGTGGTGGAGGTGGATGCCTCCGATATAGGCGTGGGAGCTATACTGTGCGGCGGAGTGAAACTATGACATCGGGGACCGGGAGCTATTGGCAGTTAAGCTGGCCCTGGAGGATTGGCGCCATTGGCTGGAGGGAGCAGACCAATCCTTCATCGTTTGGACAGACCATAAGAATTTAGAATACCTCCAGCCTGCGAAGCGACTTAACTCTCGACAGGCCAGGTGGGCGCTGTTTTTTTGGAGATTTCAGTTCACCATAACATACCGACTAGGCACCAGGAACACCAAGCCAGACGCCCTTTCTCGCCAATTGTCGTTGGAGGACATGGTCACCGAGCCAGAGTCTATCCTTCAGCCAACCTGTGTTGTTGCTGGGATCACCTGCGAGGTGGAGTTGCTGGTGAGGCAGGCCCAGGATCCACAATGCCGGAGGGGGTCTCAGCAGGTCTGTTTGGCCCTGACACAGTCCGTCCCAGGTACTCAAATGGGCTCAATCCTCTCAGCTTACCTGCCATCCAGGGGCCGCCGTATACAAGCCTTCCTACGTCGTCGGTTCTGGTGGCCCTCCATGGGGGAGAATGTCCGGGAGTTTGTGGCCGCGTGTCCGGTATGCGCCCAAAACAAGGTGCCAAATTGGCCAAATGCTGGACTGACCAAATGCTGCACCCTCTGCCCATTCCAACCTGACCATGGTCTCATATAGCATTGGATTTTGTGACCTGTCTACGCCCATCAAACGGAAAGTTGGTGGTCCTAACCGTGGTTGACCGTTTCTCCAAGGCAGTCCACTTCATTGCCCTGGAGAAGCTTCCCTCCAGCTGGGAAATGGCAGACCTTCTAGTGGAGAAGGTGTTTCGGGTGCACAGCCTACCGTGATGTTCGACCGGCACATCCTCGGGTTACCGCCCCCAGACCAATGGCCAGGCGGAACATCTGAACCAGGAGATGGAAACCGCCTTACGTTGTGTGGCCTCCTCCAACCCATCCACCTGGAGCACCCATCTGCCGTGGGTTGAGTGTGCTGACGGCTCTGGCAGGACCCCTCAGGCGGCCGAACCATGGACCGGCTACGGCGGTGTGGGCCCTCCAGCGACCGGACCAGGCTCCAGCTCCGGTGGAGAGAACTCTCAGGCTGCCGCACCGTGGACAGGCTACAGCGTTGAGGACTCCCAGGGAACTGACGGTGCTGACAGCATCCTTCGGGCTGCTGGAGCCAGCGTCGAGGACCCACGGGTGTTCAGGCTAGATCCCAGTGCAGCTGGACCTGAGCAGGTGGTGTAACGTCGGTCGGCTGGCCGACCGAAATGTGCTGGCCGTAGGCCGCGGCACGCCTGTAATGCAGACCGGCGTGGCCTGCTTGGCAAGCTCGCTGGCAATTGGTGGCTCCGGGGCAGGAGACGATGCTTCATGCTCCTTGACCATCTGCGCCTCCTGAGTGAACGTTGGAAAGTCGTACACGATCCATGGCTAAAAGCGGCGAGATGTATGAAGCACTGACCAGCTGAGGCTCCAGCGCAGAAAGCAACAGGGCGTCGCCTGGAGGCATTGAGGTGCTGTGAGCGCCGACTGACATGGCCTTCCAAGTGCGAGTGGACAGGGCCCGTTCTTTCTGCTGCGGCAAGATGGCGGGAGAGCGCTCGCTGGGGTAATCCTCCACGCCCCGGAGGGAGGATTATTAATTATTAATTCATTATTTAACACAAGCTTACGCTTATATCAAGACATCTGGAGGAATGCCCTGGCTTGGAAACAAGTTTCCAACTAAGTAGACAATAGGCCTACGTGTAGGCCTATTGGCATTTTCAGACTGTCTGAAAACGCCTTTAGCCTCCTGGCAGAGGCAGCAGGATTTTGATGTGGAATTTCCTGGTATTCCATGAAGCCATGTATTCTTATACTCACACACCATACTCCACAGTGGGGATTAGGTTCTGCATGACATTAAACTCTTTTTACACCAAACTCTAATGTTTGCAGCCAAAAAAAACTCTCCTGTCCTGTACTATTTTAGGATCTACTATATCCTACTTTAGAATGTTGAAACAAATTAATTGTCACTTTAAGTCACATTGGACAAAAACTTAAATGTAATGCAAAAAATTACCGGCAGGGGGAGCCCTAATGCAAAGAATACACTAGTATTAGCTCAGAAGCATTTTGTGGTCAATTTGTAGGACTGTGGTAGATGATCAGCACCATTTAGATTGTGTTTATTTATTATTGAGTAAATAAAAAAAATTAAAAGCAAAGGAAACCTTTAACAAAACAAGATTTCACAAAAACAAGAGTATTAAATTATATGAATTCTGTAAATAGTTACTTTAGTTTGATCAGATGATGATTATAAAAATGTTCAAATGTCAAATAAACTATTCATAAGATATGGATCTTGTGTGGAACAGAACAAACGTAATACCATTCTGTTAGCCTACACTATAAAATATACAAAATTAAATAGTGCGCTGATTTTGTGATGATATAGCCTAATGAGAACATCACCTTACTGACTGGCCTATAGCCCAAGATAGGCAGCGCATAACAAGGTAATGCTGCTCTTTTAAGTTTGTACATTTTATATAGGCCCATATATTCAAGCTGCACTTTTCTCATTTAATCTAATTTCATTTGTCGAAGGAGCCTTTTGGAATTGTCCTGTATCAGAATTGGAGTTGTAAGAAACTATGATTAATATGATTAAATATCCTCCTAATTAAAATTGTCTTGCTCTTGTCAGTTGAATAATGTCTACAAAAATCTTGAACCATCAAATATGTTCTACTGAGGAAAAAAAATAGGAACACATAGTCTTCAAACCAAACTTGCATGCTGAAGAGAAGCTGCATGGTTTATGAAGTGACCAACTATCAATCGAGTGCATTGGTGGAATGACGCAAAAAAGTTAGACAAAAAAATAATAATGATCAGGTTCAGCAGATACCTGAAAATATTATATTATTAAAAGTGCTGAAAATATTATAGCACTGTAGGTGGAAACACTGTTGCTACTTATAGGCTACAGTTAGACTATATTATTTTAGTTAAATGCCTCCATTATTTTATTTAAACACAATCCATGTATACAATTCCCTAATAATGGACAAATAGGTCTAACCTCTTAAAATAAGAAATTCCTTACAAAGCAAATATTTCAGATAGGCCTATGATTGAAAACGTTTTATGTCACAGTTATGTAATAAAATATGACAAAGTGGTGACCTGCTTAATGAAATCAGATAACACTGAGTGTGTTCAGTTGTCTTGGTTTACCTTTGCTATGTTTTGCCCTGTAATGGGATGCATGCCAACTTGATGCCAGCTGGATAGCGAGATCATTTGGGCGAAATGGCTGCTATCGGGGAAACCAGATCAGCTAGAGCTCATCTCTAAAATAAGTTGAGTGCATTACATAGATTAAGCAGTTCATTAGGGAAATAAGATGATTTAAAGCGTTATCGCTAGGATCTCCATCCTCTTTTGTGTTCTGATTGACATGAGTAAGTGGTTGTGTGTTTTAAGACCTCCGATGGGTCACAAAATGCAGTGTGGATGCTAGGGGATTTTTAAATCAACACAATTATATCATAGTCTATATATTATTATATAGGCCTAATGTACTTTATTTATTATTTGTTGTGTATATTATGTTCTTTTAGTTTTAGCTTTACTAAAATGTTTTGCAAATGTTTTTTTAATTAAAATATATTCCCTGTAAGCTATCTAGCAATCTGGCATTATGGCATCTCATGAAACTAAAGAAGGACAGACACAGCCTACATCAAACTGTAGAAAACAGATTTTCAAGAGAACCACATCCGGCCTCATGAGAGCCAGAGTGACAGACGCTATAAATGCGATACTGTCTTGTCTGTCTGATTGAAGCTTAGCATTTGACAAATTAACTTGTTTGTTTTTAATTTCTGTAATTTGTTTTAAACATTTTCTGTATATATAAATTTGCCTGTAAGCTATTTATTTATTTATAGGCCTATATATAGTACATAGGCCTACATAATTAATCTAAATACCTTTAATTAATAAATTAACAAGTAGTAAATTCACATAAATAGCTACTTAAATAAGTCATAAATTAGAATGAAATTAATATTATCTATCATAAAATTATTTTTTTGTATACAATTAGGTCAATCACCTAGCCTACCTACTTACACTCACCTAAAGGATTATTAGGAATACCTGTTCAATTTCTCATTAATGCAATTATCTAATCAACCATTCACATGGCAGTTGCTTCAATGCATTTAGGGGTGT
>JAODLI010001604.1:0-11119 GCA_027575585.1 Percopsis omiscomaycus
TTCTTCTTCTTCTCTTTCAAGGTAGTGACTAAACGCGTTCTGTAGAGCCGTTTGTCCGATTGGGCTACTGTAGAAAAAGAGAGAGTAATTCCCACTCATGTGCTTTACCGTTCATATTATCTGGGCTAAAATACAAGTTTACCTTTTAATAAAAGAGGAATTTGCAATCGTAGCCATAATTGTTTAGTAAAAATACTACAAATGTAGCATTATAAGAATTATATAAAATATCTTTGTTGGCTGGTTCAGTCCTATTGATACTACATTAGGCTAATCTCAGGCTGTGAGAGCAAAGAAAATTGAAATAAATTAAAAATAAATGAATAAAAATTAAGTTGGAAAGCCACTTGATAAAAGCATGACCAACAAACAGCCCCATAACTGTATGCCTTTGACTTCATCAACTATAAAAAAATATATATAATAGTTTTTAGATTGTACTATCTACTTGACTGTAGTCATGTTGGACATTATGCATTTCAAAATGTGCCTGTCCCACATCCTCTTTAACGCCTTTTAAAAAGGTACACGTTTAGAGTTATTGTATTATGTTTTAGCACATCGTTTAGATTATAATATATCAAACTTTTCTCCGTTTAAGGCTTTTCATCATTTACATTATTGGAATATAAAGGAAATACACTTTACCACCATAACAATGACCTCTAGATGGAGCCAGAGTATTAAGGTATAGGCTGTGACGTAAAATATTGACGTGATAAAGTTTGCCACAAATAATTGTTGACCATTTGATTGGTTGCTGTAAAATATGCTCTTGTGGTTGAAACCAGTATTACAAAAATATACTTGAGGTTTTTTCTTCTTCTGAAAAACGTGCTGAATGCAACCTCTCTCTATATCAATCAGACTCACACAAATGTTTACCTGGCGACAAATGTGAGTGGGTTCATCAGGTTTCGATTTGCAAGACTGAGATTGTCTGAGAAATGTGAATGTTGTCTTTATTTAGGGATACTCCTTTATAATTGCCCTTTAATACGATTACACCTCTCTCTACCCCTCCCCTTACAGAAATCCTAGGTTACAACCATTTTTACTCTTTCCCCTAGTCACACGCCTATGGAGATGTGTTTCGAACATAAACAGTAAACTTAGTGCTATAACACAATTAATAGGTTGTCCTCTAAAGCTGTTGGCAAAACAGTCAATGTTGCATTATTGCAGGTGTATTTAGTTGCGTAACACAAAATGTAAACATCTCATCTCATAGCGCTTAAGGAAAAACAGTTGACAACTGTGGGAAGTTGGTATCACACATATACTCAAATGTTCTATATATGCAGATTACACAAAAGGAGACTGCTGTTGACACGGATACCTTCTTTTGGTTTGCATTATAATATGTTTTATTAATGCACTGCCATTATTTAAAAATGGAGGCTAGTTCTAAAATTTTGAAAAGATGAAAAACAGCATTTTGTCCAACATAAAAGTATAAAATAAAAATAAATGTTGATCATGTCATAATGTACTGTATGTCCAAGCCCCAACGCCAGGTTTCTTACTTTTGAAGTAATTTAGGATTGGCAAAAAACAGATGGCTTGAAATTGTTTAAACCAAATTATATATTTTACACAGTATTGCTAAATCCAAGGTCATTCATAACAACGGGTTACAATTGAAATTAATGTGACATTTTAATTAAAACTAGCCAAGCTATAACAATAGCTGTCTATTAATGTGTATTCAAATAACAAGGTCATTAGAGCAATGCAAAGCCAAAATATTAGTAAGGGGAAAATACCATTTTCTGTGCAATAATGACATTTCCCCTCTAGAGTTGATTGTATAATAACTATAATAATTTCATGACAATTCAAACACTTATTATTGGAGCAACAGTAAATTATATAGTGCCAGAATAAGATGTACATACTTTAAAACTACCATTGTCATTATGCTCAAACTACCTAAACCCCACACCCCACTAAATTATTATACCTACATAAAAAGGATTATAAGTATACACGTATTTGATGCATATATATATGCATAAATATATGCAGAATATATGTAGAAACTGCACAGAAGAATACGCATTGTTCTCAGACTGGTTACAAAGATGGATAATAGTAGTAAACCCTTTTGAAATAGTGTCTGTTGAGATATTTTTGTGAGTAATGGTAAGTATGCCCTTTGAAGAGTACATTGTCGAAATCCACATTTACTAGTTTAACGGTGGAAAAAATGGTCGCAGCGGCAGACACATGGTTCAAAAGGGTTGTACTTATAGTCTCTTAATTATTCATGGGTATGTTTTAGGCGTAACATGCAATAAACCAATCAGATTGTCATCTCCCATTCCCTTTAAACACTAGGTGCGCTTCCACCTTGGCGGATTGCTATTATAATGGAAAATTTGCCAGGAAATATAATCTGCTTGTGTGTGAAATGAAAGCGTGCGAGCAGACCATCTACGGCAAGAGCAGGATTCCAGCAGGATAAAATATCTTGATAAACACAATAATAATCTTTCACGTTTACATTCTTTTTCAATCTTTTGCAGGTTTGTGCACTGCTGCACAACCCTGTGTGTGTAACAAGCGTTGTGCACCCACCTATGTAGGTGCATATTACTATCATGATAATGCGCACTTTAAATATCAGTGAAATACATTGACTTCGGACCAGGTTTTTGTCTGTCAATTGCTTTCCGCTGCCTTAAGATAGCAATGCAGCAACAATTTGCCTGACCACACCTAATTTTAAGACAATACGCCCACGGGCCCACGTGCATTTGCTATTTAAACAACATGAGCATCGCGCTTAGCGCCGTTTTGCTCCGGGTGTAAGATAGGGCCCTCAGTGTTCAGTGTATACATTATGAGATGTTATCACATATGCCACAACGGAAATATGCTAATTACTTGTTCTGTTAAAAAAAATACATAAATGATACCCCACAAGCCATGACCTGATTCCTCAATGTAAGCTTGGTGTCTCACAACCTTAAGATCACATTGTAGGGACGCTACCACTGCACCATATGATCTTACACAGAACAGACTGATGAATGTTAGGCAGAGTTGGCCCTTTGGTCACAACACCATTAAAAAAGTTTGACAATTACCCTATGCTTCTGCCTATGTGATCATCTCCAGTTCTAGTACCTTCTTATAATAATAAGGTAATTTAGCGGACACTTTTATCCAAAGCGACTTACATGAGTAAAATTATAAGTATTACAATGAGCAGATAGGGGTAAGGCAGTTATGCCAACTCGAGGGCTCAAATCCACCACCTTCCGACCACTAGACTATCCTGTGACCTATTGTCCTTATTATTGTATTGACATCTCTTACTGCTTCTGGCAATGGCTTGTCTATCTGTAACATCTCAGCCCATTTCTCCATATTCTGCACCTGAACTTATCAGCTGTCTCTGGTTGAGCCATCATTTCCAGCAATTAGCTGTGTGGTATGATTCAGCTACTGGATATTCCATGTCCTCTGTTGCTTCCCGCATTGACTGGATAATAAGTGAGACTTCTTTATAAAACCTTTCATGCAACACTAACTTGTTTTCAGCCCCAACCACAGTACATTTTCATTGTCATTTCTCAAATGTTCCTTCCTTAGCTATTTGGTTGCATCTCAGCAGAGCATCATTTGACTCTTTAGTCTCAAACACCACGGATAGTTCTGTCGGCCTCTTCCATATTTTCAGTGCCAGGACCTCCCGCCAACTGTTGGCCAACAAGAGCCTGATTCTGAATACACTGAGTAGTTCCTTGACTTGATTCGGTTGCCTCACTTACCTGAGATGTTTCAAACTGTGGGTTATTTTCTTCTTGGAGACCAACTGGATTAGTGTCTTCCTCTCGTAAATGTAAACTCTCAACAGAGCTACAATGGGATTCGACCAACTGATAGTATCTAATGTCTTTCTCTTGTTCAGTAATCTCTCTTATCTCTGTCAGATTATCCCTTTCAGAACTGATGAAATTTTGCTCTAGCTGTGACACCACTTCCTCTTATGATAGATTATCCCCTCTCTCTCCATCACAGACAATGCCTTGATACTTTTTCAATTCCACTTTTTCAATTCCACTTATATTCTGGTCACTGTTAGTTTCTTCATTGTGACCATCATCAATTTGCTGATGGGGATTCAATGTTAACATGGTTTCCACACAAGAAACTTCTCCATCTTCGTTGGAGCTTGAATTTGGTGCAATTTCATTTGATGCAAAAATCTCATTCTGGTAATCTGAAACAAGATTTGCTGATAAAGAATTCTGCAGTGATGTTATTTTTGTTTCATCCTCAGCTATATTTTTGATTTCTTGACATTCACTAGTTTCATTTTCTACATTTAGCTCCTCGTCTGGCATTGCTTCCTCGCCTAAAAAAAAGTCTTCCTTGGAATAATTTAAAGCTCTAACCTGATTTGAAGAGGCTCTTTTGACAACCACCCCTTCCTGCTCAGCCTGCTTATATTCTCCATGTGGAACAGTTTGGAAATTTGAAGTTTTGTTATCTTCCATATTCTCTTCTGTCTGGCTACTGACACCCTCCATCTGTTTTTGTATTTCTGAAGTTACTTCCTGGGGTTGTCTTGTGTCTTTTCCCGGATCCTTATCAATGTGCTCCTTTGTCAATTGACCTGATTTTGGTCCATCCTCTACCCCAGGGCAGCATACTTCAGAACACTCAATTATATTGGGTGGATGGTTTTGGTTTTCAGGTATTGCTTCCTCGTTTCTTCTATTCTTTTCTCCTTGTTGAAGAGTTATGTGAAATTCTAATATTCTAGAATCATCCTGAACGTTGTCTGTTTCTAATGAATGTGGGACATTTGACCCAGATAAGGAAGCTTGTCTGATGGACACTTGAGCCATCATAGGCACATATTCATCAGCAATATTCTCAGAAGGTCCATTACTTTCTTCTTGTTCTGTCTGGTTGACCTCCCAAACCTCTTTAGTATCTTTATTGTTACCGTCATCAATGGCTTTACCCATTTCCTTACGGGGCTCTAATGTTGACATGGTTTGCACATAAAAATCCTCTCCATCTTCATTGGAGCTTTTATTTGGTGCAATTTGATTTGATGCTGAAATCTCATTCGGGTCATCTAGGGAAATATTTTCCAATAGAAGATTTTGCATTGATGCTGTTTTTATTTCTTCTTGATCTATGTCTTCGATTACCGGACATTCACTCATTTTGTCTTCTATATTTAGCTCCTGGTCTGACAATGCCTTCTCTTCTTGAAAACACAATGAGACTTCCTGAATATCTTCTGTATCGAATGAGTTGGTAACATCTGACCCTGATAAGGAAGCTTCTCTGATGGACATTTGTGCCATCATAGACACATATTCATCAGGAATGTCCACAGAAGGTCCATGACTTTCTTCCTGTTCTGTCTGGTTGACCTTCAATTCTTCAAAATTATTATGAGCATCTTTCTTTTTACCATCATCAATGGCTTTACCTGTTTGCTGATGGGCCTCCAATGTTGACATGGTTTGTACATAAAAATCATCTCCATCTTCTTTGGAGCTTTTATTTGGTACAATTTGATCTGATGTTGAAATCACATTCTGGTCATCTGAAGCCATATTTTCTAATAGAAGATTCTGCAATGAGGATGTTTTTGTTTGATCCTCAGCTATTTCTTTGATAACCTGACATTCACTCATCGTGCGATCTTCATCAGGATTATCTGCAGAAGGACCATACAATTCCTTTTGTTCTGTCTGATTTGCCTTCGACTCTTCTAAAATCTCTTGATTATCATTTGGTTCTGTTAACAGCCTTTCTGTTGTTGCAAGACTCTCTGGAGCTTTAGTGATTTCATTCAATTGATCTGACAAGTTTTGAGCTACCAAAAGGCAATTTTTTCCCACAACAGAGTCAGGCTGTTGAGATGGTATGGCTGGATTATCTGACACTGGCAATAATTCTAAACTGTCTTCTTCAACCTGCTCAGACACAGAACAGTCAGATGTTGTGTACTCTGGACTTATCTCATCTTCTAACAGCTTTTCTAAAATGTAATTCACACACGTTGGCTTATTTGACTTGCTGTTATCCTCAAATGCTATGTTTCTCACCGTTTCTTCGATTGAAGACACAGGCTCTGGAGTAGTTTCAGTCTTAATTAAGGTATTCACACAATACATGCCCTTTTCATTATTTGATGAAGTGAGTTTATCTACAGTTGGGCTAGACTGCCCCCCCTCTGTTTGTCCCTGCAGTGGAACTATTTGGAATCCTGGTACCAACTGCTCTACAATGACCTGTCTTGTCCCAGCTGGGCCTGTCCCAGCTATACTGGCTCCATGCTGTATGATCTCTGTGTTCCTTGATACCACATGTCTCACCCTTGGCTGATAAGCACCAATGCCCACCACCCTAAATGCCCCTAACTCAAGCTGCCTGGACTGCCCAATACAATCATTACCCTGATTTCTATCCATCAAAACGATACCCCCCTCTTTAGTCATGTGCCCTGGCAAAAGGCCATACGCACTGCCCTGGGCTGCTGTACCTAGCACCCTCTGAGGGGGAGCAGCCTCTTTTATCAGGATGCCACCTCTGGGCAAAGTGCCCTGAGATGACCCTGGGTTGGAAACCTGTGTTTTGTCTGGACTAGCCTTATGCTCTACCAACATATAGGTGCCATCAGAGGGTGGCCCTCCTATTTTCCATCCACCCATGGGCATGGTACCCTTGGACCATCCTGGGGTTTCAGAGATCAGCACCGTGGGGGTAGCTGGACTCTCTGGTGTCCCAGAAAATAGCACTGTGGGGCCTACTGAGATCTGAGGGTTCCCAGATAGCAGCATAGTGTTGCTGATCGGGCTTGTGGGAGTGTCAATGCTCGCAGGGCCTCGAGGGCTCTTGCTACCCAGAGTAACCAGCCTAGAAGTGGAACTCAAGGGTTCATTAATTACACATATGCCCTGGAAATTGGATCCATGGGCCCCATCCGTCAGCAACACAGTGTGTTGAAGCTGCGGTTGAATCATGTATTGCATTGGCTGCAGTACAGGGCTGGTGGTGTAATAGACAGGCGGTTGCAATAGAACTGTCTGCGTGGGAAGGGTAGCTGAACCACTGATGTTAGTAACCTTGGTAAAACCACTGGAGGCAGCTAGAGATGGGGTAGCATTTATAGTGTGGGTAGATGATTTGGAAATGTTAACATTAGTGGAAGAGACAATGTTCTCTGCTTTGATATCTGCGTGCTTTGTCTCAACCACATGTTTAATTTCAGGCTTAACAGACTGTTCAACAATTTGGTCAACTTTGGTTTTGTGGACATGTTCCACTTGTTGGGGAATGGGCGGCAAGGGGTGTTTGAGGGATGTTAGAGGTTTAGGAGGGGAACAGATCTCAGCCAGGGTCTTAAACTTTGGTCCCAGTTCTTCAAGGAACTGGAGGTCGTTGTCAGATTCCAGGAGGCTACTGCTACACACCGAGCCAGCAGGGGAGTCTTGGCCCTCGTAGTCATACATCAACAGACTTTCCTTCACTGGCATAGGATGCAATGCTTTCTGTATCAAGCAAAGAAATATAATCGATACACAGTAGGTCAACAGTTAAACATTTGTGTGTGTGTGTCTGTATATTGTATATACAGGTACGGTATATGTCAACTAAAGTTCTTGTTTCATTTCAAATTAATTTGTAAATCCCTGCCATGACATGCTATGATGCAATTACAAAACAGGTTAATGACATTGGCAATTTACCTGTGAGTAGTAGTCATTGAGGAAAATGTCAGAAAGGGCAATTTCTTCAAACATATCTGTGGTGTAGGTATCTTGTATGTAAATAGGTAAATGGGCACTTGCAGTGCCAAGGGTGTGTCGATCCCTCAAGGCCCCATAGTTGTCAACTTCCATTAAATCCTGGTTGGTTTCATAAATTTTTGTATTTGATTTGCTCTCAAATCTGCTTGTCTGCATAGCTGTGAATGTTGATGACGTTAGGTTGATATCCTGTTTCTTGTTTTTCTCAACTTGTCTGTGGGCAGCCATCATTACAGGGATACTATGAAGAGGAACTTCCTAAACATATTGAAGAAAAACATTTTAGAGCCATATATTTTTAAGGCTGCAAATCTATAATTAGTTTATCCATAATGTTTTAAAAAGGATTTCTTGAACTGAAACAGATACCTGATTCCAATCAGCTGAATTACTAATCAAAACAAGAAAATACATCCACATCTGTTTTAGTGTTGTAGACGATAAAATTACACTTTTTTGGTGAGTTAGAGAGGGTGTGTGATAACTTTAGATTATTGTAAATATGAATTGTTTTAAGGAGCGAATTATACACTTTCCAGTAATGTTGTGCAAATTCATAGGTGAAGTAATTTAGGCTAATAATTGTAAGTCGATTTGGAAAAAAGCGTCTGCTAAATGCTTAAATATAAATGTAAATGTGAGTTACATAGTCCTTTGTTTTTCAATTAAAATGTACGGACTCTGGAGACAATGGAGATAGCCAGAACTCTTTATTTTGGTCGCCACAGTAGCCTATAGCTATATTATGGAGGTAAAACTAATTTTTTTTTGCTTATCTGCAGGTCTACCATATACACTACATATGGAAATGCCCTGCCGAAAACAAAGTAAAATACGTGTGTTATCTTACAAACGACCACATTAAATAGCATGTGTTCTGTTATTTTAGTCAACCAAATTTCAGAAATGAAAAAGTGTAGGCTCACCATATCTGTGCCTTTGCCCTCAGTATGGTAAGATATAAGGTGTTCTTTAGTATCATAGGCGAGGTCCGTAAATTGGTCAGGGAAGATGTAGTTATCCCCTCCACACTGACAGAATATTAGCAGCAAAGGAATGACTGTAAAGTATAAAAAAAGGATATATACTGAATATATATACACACAAAAACTATATACTGTATACTGACTCTTTTGGTGTAAAAAAAAGTCTAAATTGTTTCATAGGGGCTTCAAAATGTACATTTGAGTTTTATATACAAACTGAACACGAATTGAAAATTACTAATCCAATATATTAGTTAAATTCACAGTTAACTCTCACCATAAAAAAATATATCAATTAAATAACAAGTTCATTAAATGAATGTCAAAATGTATGTATGTATGTATTTATTTATGTATGGCATTGCTGGGTAATGGAATAAAACAATTTAACTGTCACTTTTGCTCCACTCACACAGCAGTAAGCACATGGCGCTCAGGAGCAGGCCAATGGCGGATCTGGAAAGCCCTGATGATGTGGTCTGCAGCCGAGCTGATCTGGAGCCACAGCTGCCTTTCTCGCATTTGCACACCTCCAAGGTGAAAACCTCATGCGTGGGGCAAGACAGGCCCTGCTCATCTGCCACTTCCACCTCTAGCTCATAGATACCTGGCCACAGGGCCTCACGGGAATGAAGGGCTGCAGTTGTTTCTGGGAAGAAGAGAGTATATGCATTCAAGACCAGTGGCGGCTCCTGACAAAGCTCTCAGGGGGGCAACTGTTGCGATGATGACTAAGGTGACCCTAACTAAGGTTCAATGGGTAAATTCACCTAAGTCAGATAGCTAACATGACATTGTGACTAACTTGTCACCTTGCATTGTACAATTAGTTTTTTTCTCGTCACCTCAGGTAGCAATACCATCAGTTACCACTAAATAGCAACATAAGACAAGGAGAGAGAGACTTGTTTTACCATTAATCACAGAAAATTGAGTTAGGTCTTCATTGTCAATGTCTTGAATAATGAGTTCTACAATGAATGAACATTCCACAGTGAGAAGGTGATAATAATTCCCTCCTCCTTTTCCCCTTTTGATGGTGCGTTGCCTGATCGCCCTAAGGAATAAACCGCCCCTGTACAGGACATTATTAATAATAAATTTTTTGGGTGAGTGTTTACATGAACACTATACTGTTATTCAGAATATGTCAACATTGCAAATTTGGAACAGGTTATTAAATAGGACGATTTTTTGGAATATTGACATTAGGGGGAACCTCAATTAGATTGAGGTTGACAGATTTGACTGAATGGTCGCAGTAGCGCAGTAACTGTTTATGAAAGAAAGGATTATGCTTTTTGGACAATTGGGGTTGCTGAAAGTCTGAATTGTCTGGGTCCTCCACAGAAATCATGACGTGTAGCCAATTTCGGTATTATAGTCCACATACAGAAACTGTTCATGACTTCTCTGAAACAAGTGGTAGAACAGTAGTTGAACACAGAGCATTTCAAAATGTTGGCTGGAAATTCGCTGTCGTCAGGGACAGCCCTACTCTACATTTTGTGAATAATGGCGTAATATAGAGGGGTGTTCGTTCTTAGGGTCTTCTGCTGCTACTTACCATTGATAATCTCTATGTCCCACTTGCCGCGCGTGCCTTCAGTAAAAATTTTAAAGCTGAATGGAGCTCCGTTGGGCTTCAAGTCTTCATCGTACCCCATCACATGGACCATTTTTTGGTCAGAGCACAGGCTGTCGTGTGTGCTTGTCAGAGTAGGGCAGTGGTCGTTTGAGTCAACCACTTGAATGGCGAGCGTTCCTGTAGCTGTCTTTGATGGCACATCTGAAGGACCAAGTTGCAATTAGACCACAAATAAATACAATATGGTAAACCACTGTTCTCTAAGGTATCAAGATCAGAACTTGTGTTATACTTTAATTACGACCACAATTTTCATGAATGTATTCATTTCATATAACTTTTACTGTGCATAGTTGTGTATATTTAGTGTCTCACTAAATATTCTATAAATAAACTGAATGCTGTTATTATTGTTAAGCAATCTTCATTTCCCATAATAACATAGATTAGTTCACACCTGCGGTGGAAACTTCCGTGGAAATACATCGATTTGGCCTGTGGGTACTTTCATTGTTAGGCATGACAAATCCATCCAGTCAGTGGTAAAGGTAAACTGTCAGTGACTTCTGCTTTATGAGCAGCTTTCAAACATTATATATAGCATTATATAGCAAGGACTCAATGGTTTTTGAGGGAGGCCAAAAAAAGACTGAGCTTTTATAACCCTGACCTCCATATTTGTGTAAGCGTCGGAGGGTGGATGGCGAAAGCAAGTGCGAGCCAGAGGGAAAACACACGCAGGCGAGAACAGGTATACG
>JAODLI010001605.1:0-11119 GCA_027575585.1 Percopsis omiscomaycus
CGTGAGTGACTGGCAGTTTGCAATTCGCAACCTTCACGACTAGATGTCACTAGAAATTACACACTGGACCTTTAAAGTTTTTGGAACAGGTTCGATGTGTTTTTCCGCATTCGTCAAAAGAGGTTAGAGGTGTGAACACTCAGACATGGCATTGGTTGTTGTATTTTACTTTACCTCGGTCAGAACACGCCTTTCACTAGCAGCTCACTCCATCATGACAGAAAATGTATACTTTGAGAGAATTGTCTTTGTTTTTTTTATTTGTGAGGACATTTTATTTCACTTGTAGAAATAATTTGTTTGACAATTTAATGGTCCCTTAATATTGGTAGTCTCTACCGTCCCTGCCCAAACCTACGCCTATTGACATGGCCATGGAGACTTGCTGTGAGGATTTTTGCCACAAGAATTTTCAATTGAGTGAATGAGCATTACAGATTAACCAGTCATGCAATAATACAGTTACTGGGAGAAGTCAGAATCTCTTTGTTAAACGGTGGAGACATGCGCTGATTATGCGATCAGCCGCAGCTTTGGTACATCCAACGTAAAATAAAAAGGCACAGCATGCGTTTTCGGCACACTGGCCAAGTCGCTGTTTACGCTGCGCTCTCTAACGTACGTACATCTGCCCCTCAGTGTGCAAGGTTTCTGTGCGTAACGATTTTTATCGGATGGCGGATAAAAAACCCAGCAAAAAACGGACTATGGGCCCTATTTTAACTATCTGAAACGCGAGTATTAAACGCGAAACGCGAGTAGCTTTGTGGATGAATCGCAAATCTAAAATAGGTTGGTCTGAAGTAGCTAGGTGTGGTTTGGGCGTAATGTGCAATAAACCAATCAGAACGTAATTTCACATTCCATAGCAATTCCATGTCGGATTGCTATTATGATGGCGGATTTGCCAGGTGCACGCCAGGAGCGGTTCACAGCCGAGGAGACCAACGTTCTCGTCAGGGCCGAGATAGAGAAAGATAGAGAAGTGACATTGTAGGGGATGGGAGCCACCCAAATTAGCTTCCATTAAACAGGAGTGGGAGGAGATTGCCAATATTGTTTCTATTATTATTCTACTATTGGTCAAACAGGTTAGTTTGATCCATCATCAATTAGCCTGAATAATTTGGGTAAATGTGTACGCTAGATTTATGCCTATCTTTTTTACATCTTCATGGACACCACAATGATTTCCCTCGTGTGGTAATATTTTTCCTTGTAATTATGTATGTTTTACAAAAATAGGAACTGCTGCGTCCGTGTAGATGAGAGAAGCAAAGTGTATGCACGTTGTGCACACGCTATATTATGGCCAAGCATGCGCCCTTAAAATAGCATCTGAATAACACGCCACTGACTTTAGACTAGGTTTTTTCTGGTCAGTGGCGGATTTTTTTTTCCTGAAACTGCAAAATAGCACCAGGGAACGTTTGCGCCTGAACACGCCTCCTCTTTTCGCTGAACCGCCCCCGGGAGCGCAAATTTATTCCCTAATTTACCGGCGTGCGTCTGTGGAGGGAAAAGTCTACTGTGCGTCGGTGTACAAAGTCAATTGCGCTGGGTGCAAGATAGGGCCCTATGTGTGCAAAGGCCTTAAGTCCACCTGTACTTGTACTGTGTCTGCATAGTAAACTCCATTCTGTTCTGTTGTTTAGGCACGTTGTGATGCATCGTCGTTTGAGAGCGTGCGCTGTACGTTCTGTGTGGACTCTGGGGTTTGGTACTATGAAGTGACAGTCGTCACATCGGGGGTGATGCAGATCGGTTGGGCCACGAAGGACAGCAAATTCCTGAACCATGTACGCAGGCCTATGGTTCCTCACACATGCCGTTTCCTTCTTTCTTTTTTTCCTTTTTCCTATAGTTTCATTTGGAGTACATTTATTTTTGCACACATATTTGGACTCATGGCGTTCTTCCATCTTGTACGTGTCGTGTATATAACAGGAGGGCTATGGGATCGGAGATGATGAGTACTCGTGTGCGTACGATGGCTGCAGGCAGCTCATCTGGTACAATGCTCGCAGTAAACCGCACGCTCACCCTTGCTGGAAGGAAGGTATTGGCCCTTTTTACAACTTAACACAGACAGGCTTTGGAATGTATTGGAGGAACAAAGCTTTTCTAAGTTAGTTAAAAACAACCAGTGCACCACTAGGTCAAGACAGATGTCTGAATATGTGTTTTGTATCAGCAAAGACTGGACTTTAAAGAGTCTATTGTATTGAAAAACCCTATTGGATTCAGCCCTACACAGAGGGCACAATGCTGAATGGCAAATGTGTTTGGAGGCACCCATGGTTCTGTATCATGTTGAGGTGTAAAAGAGATGTTCTCTTCTCTTTTTTTTTCTTCTTTTTTTTAAAGCATGTCCTAATTGAGTTGTGCATCTATAGGGGTTATTTTATCGCTGTAGTGTAGAGTTCACAAGTTCCTTGTATTGGTGCCTTGTGGCGATGAGACACTACATCTTGCCCTGCTCTGTGTGTGTTTGTGAATCCTGTTCAGGAGATGCCATCGGGTTCCTGCTGGACCTCAGTAAGAAACAGATGATCTTCTACCTGAATGGGCACCAGCTGCCGCCTGAAAAACAGGTCTTCTCTTCAGCCACGTATGTACTGTACAGTATACACGGGGTCTACCTGCATTGGGCCCACAATACTGTCAATACTCCCTTTCTTTCTTTCTGCAATCCATTTTTTCTTTGATTCTGTTGTCTAAGGCACACATCCAGCCAGTGTGTACTGCCGTTTACTCCCCTCCCTCCATCTTGGTAACCTGTCACCATCTCCCCTCCTCTATCTGACAGGTCTGGCTTCTTTGCGGCAGCCAGCTTCATGTCCTACCAGCAATGTGAGTTTAACTTCGGGGCCAAGCCTTTCCGCCACCCGCCCTCCATCAAGTTCAGCACCTTCAATGACTTTGCTTCCCTGCTGCCCAATGAGAAAGTCATTCTGCCCAGGTAGGGGGTTTATACAGCGCTTGTGAGAAGATGTATGTGTGATCAACTTGCTATCTTCCAACAATGACCCACTATTTCTTGAACTGAATCTATTTCTTAAACTGAATCATATTCTTATAATAGCTTGAGATAAATAGTCGATCAGTTTGCAGTAACATGGCAACTCCTTTACGTGAAGTGGGCTCTTCAAAGCTAGATGTTTTCACTACTGCTCAGTCTAATCCATGTCTATATATATATATATATATATATATATATATATACACACTTGTATGTAGCATAACAGTACTGTCTGTGTTTGTGTGTTTTCTTCCCAGACATCGGCGTCTGGCCCTGCTAAAGCAGGTTAGCATCAGAGACAACTGCTGTACGCTGTGCTGTGACATCATGGCCGACACCGAGCTACGACCCTGTGGCCACGGGTATGTGTGTCTATGACTCTGATACTGTGTACAATTAAACGTACACATGGTGAAAGCTGAAAAACACAACTGGTATGAAATATTCAAATACTTCTCTTAGAAATCCTGTCTTGTGAGGCTGAATGGGAAGTTTGTGAAAAGGATGAGACTTCCTTGTAGTGGACACACAGTAGCACTAAGAACTAAAACCGGAAGTTGACAGTACTGTAAAATGTCTCTTGCCTCTTTAGACGCTCTACATTGGATGGCGGTATAACTCATTTCCTGTGTTTGATTTGCTTCACTGTACCTAATAAACCCTCTCTATTCCTGCCTTACCTTCCAGTGGTATGTGTATGGAGTGTGCCTTACAGCTAGAGACATGCCCGCTGTGCCGGCAGGACATCCAGACCCGCGTCAGACTAATCGCACACGTCTCCTGACACACCTTCAGCTGGGACACACACATACACACACACACACACCACACACAGGCCCTCCTCTACAGCCCCCCCGTCCTCCAGTTGCCTGCTGCCCTCGTAATCACAACTGACCAATAGAACTGCGAGGAGGAAACCTGAGAGGAGACAGACAGAAAAGGGAAGGGAAGGAGAGGAGCGGAGTTTAAACCCCTGGATTTATACCAGAAGCCTTTTCTCTTGTTCATGCGCGCCTCTCTCTCCTGTATCCGACATCCAGCCTCAGGGGCGGAGGGAAGTGAGCGAGAGCCTGCTAGAACACGGAGCTTCAGACGAGAGTTGAGGAAGACTCGCCCAGACTAATGAAAGGGAGAGAGATAGGACAGTCCCAGGTCTTATTTTGCTACATCACTTACTGTATATGCTATCAAACTCATCTATACAGATCAAAGTGGCTTGGATTGGATTAAGTGGGTGGAGATGAAATTCGTGTGTAACAGTGTTGGTATGCAATTGGTGGAGCTCTTAGTAAAAAATATTTTCTTTGAGAAATGTTCTTCTTCTTGTTTTTTCCACCGTATTTTTGAATGCGACAAGTAGGGTGTTCAAGTGGTGGCCGGACTTCCAGACAGCAAGTCTTTCCTACATGCATGAATAAATAACGATTGGGAGGAGCAACTATTTTCCAATATTAATCTTTGCTCTCAGTAAATCCCCCCCACACTGCACACAACACTGTTGTTTAAAAATAAGGTGGAATGCCTCTGTTATAGGTGGAAATTGGAAACATGATACCCTTAGATTACTTTTTTGTTATTATTACAAATAACTGTTGTAATATAAAAGACTCAAAATGTTGGATTCCTACCTAATTCCCTGCAAACACAAACCTATTGTCTGTGCCTCTCCCTTTGTACTGATCTGGTCCTAATCTGTAATGATCTCTTTCAGTCTAAATGTACAGAATTCTTTGTACATTTGAGCACAGCTTTGTTGTCCTTGTCAAAATGTGCCTAATTGGCTCTTTAAAGAGCTGTTATTAAATGATGTTCCCAATCTAAAATGTTTTGGTGAAGTATTGTAATATGCTGTCACCATGAGATAGACTTAAATTGTCATCATTTTTACTGTTAGCTTTTTTAAATTTGTGTTTGTGATTAAACGTTAGCCTGGGTAAATATTTGGTGATATTTCCACAAACTACATTATCAAAATTACAAGATCACATATGCTTGACAAGATTCTAGTCAAGTATATGTGATCAGGATGAGCTACATCTGTTTTCTACAACAGTGTAATGTAGCTGCAAATCTCTGCTGTCCTAATGTATCTTCCCTGTCTCTCTCCCTACATCTTTCTCTCCATTCTTTCCTTGAAAGTGACTCTGGAGTGTCTGAATAAGAGTTGGATTCAACGGGTGGTTGAATTTAAAATTGAAACTGATATATTTGCCTACTCTAAAACAATCAAATGGTTATTTAGGATGACTGGCTAACGCTGAATAATTACAAATGTAAAATTGTTTAGTCAAATCTGAAAATGGCTAATAGCCCACCAAATTGCATGAACGGTTATTAATTCAGGCTGTCAGAATGAATTCTGAAGATCTCATGCTACTCCTAGCATGAATAGAACGTTTATATGGTCGTTGTTTGATGTCAGAGCACCTTGTACATCAAAGTGAATGGATTTTTAAGTTATGTCTTCCACTGGAGAAGAAGTGAAAGGCTGTAAAATTGTTGTAAATTCTATTTAAACATCTCTATAAGAATCCCCAGGATTCCCAAAGATGTGACCTAGATGTGTCCTGGATTGTGATATTTGTAATAAATGTATGTTTATGTGAATTTTGTTTCACTGAGTTATGATTATTATTGTTATGAAAAATACAGCTAAAAGTATATACTTTTTGGCCAGAGGGAAGTGGGTTTAACTACTATGTTACTGTAGTTTGGCCAGGAACACCAGGGAAGACATTCTTCATTCAAGCATCTACTCGCCTGAACTAGGTATATGTACACCAAATTACAGCAGCTTTATACATTCTGCAGAAACCATTTTAGCATCAGGAGAACTACAGAAAATGTAAGTTTATTATTATTGGGATAATATGGGCAGATTATTTATTGTTGTATGGTTGTCTGCTTTTTTTGTATATATATATATATATATATATATATATATAGGGGCTGTTAAATTGAATTTACATAGCTAACTAAATGTGTAGGCCTAAATGTCTGTCATCCCCAAATGTCCTACCTAAAGGCCGCGGGTTAGACCGCTCTTTTAGGCGAACCAGCGTAGGCCTTCTATAGTTCTATGGCCTTACCTAACCTACTGGCCATTATTTTAAGGGAACCATCGAGACAGGTTGGATACCCGGACTGAATAAAGAACGTACTCGCTTTCCTGTTTCCTTGGTAACACCCACTCGAAACCCTCGTCCATACCAAGTAAAATGAATATTACCGATGGAAGTAAGTGTATACATTTATTTTAAACTACACCAATCTATCAAACGTTTTGAAATGGAAAATATTAAAATTGGGAATTGGAAAACGCAGCTAACGTTAGCTTGTAGCCATATACATAAACGAACACAAAGATGACGACTCGTGTTTTGTTTGACTTTAACATTGTGGTGAGATATCACACCCCACTTTTCTCTCGACAGGTCTCTTGGTTGGAGGGTTGAACGTTAAAATGGACGAGGAAGACGATGAGACCGTTAAGTATGCCTTATTAAAATCTTAATGATGCTTTGTTGATTCCTTATGTAATGTTATTAATGAACCATTCTGATTTTATATAACCATTTACATAATGTTTTACGCGATATGATATTTGTATAAATAGCCTATATCCTCGTATACAGGGCTATGTGATGTGTGTTTTAGTCCTAACGTTATAGGTTTAGCCCGCTTCGTGACCCGAGTACACGAACGAGTGTGTAACGTTACAGTATGCTACAGAGAGAGAGAGACGAAGCTGAAGATATCTAGCCTTTAAATAGCTGTAAGAAAAATTGGAACTTGGTTGTCATTGTTTGCTCAACCAGTGATTGGACTTTCTTAATGTTTGTGGGTTATTGTTTTTCAGTTCATCTCCTGCACATGCTGCCTTTGATGCTGTTATAGGCAGTATAGAAGACATCATCATGGGTAGGATTAAAAGGAAATCTGTTAGTTTTCAATATAATTACGTCTTGACAGGTTTCTATTTTATATCATGTGGTCGTAAAATACAAAAAATATTAATAGAATATTCAGGTGACATCCACTGACCTCAGCATCTCCAGATAAAGCCAATGTAAAGACTCCAGTTTTTCAATAAATAAAAGTTGTCTGTTTGGCTCAAACCTTGCATCTTATTCCCTAGAGGAAGACTTCCATCAGTTGCAAGCGAGCTTTATGGAAAAGCATTACCTGGTGTTTGATGACTCTGAGGAGAACAAGCTCATTTACACCACCATCTTCAATGAATATGTAAGCTGCTTTGTGACTATACCAGCATAGTTCATCTGTAGCCCATCTTTATTGAGTTTTTTAGTTGCTACCTAACTGTCTTCATTTGTGTCAGGAATTCGCCTTGTGGTTGAAGCCAGCATTACAAAAACATTATGGTTTTGGTTTTAAACTCTGAAAGCACATGCCCCCCACCAGTTAATAATTTATATTATCATGTAATTGTGTTGGTTTGAAGAAACCATTCATCATGATCAAGTCCTACATTTATGTTTTTACAGCATTTAGAATTAATCTCGGTACCTTGGCCACCGATCTTTCTACTTCATAGCACTAATCCCACTAACAATCCTTATTCTATTCTCCCTTTAAAAAAAAAAAAAAAAATCCTTCTTTCTACTCTGCTAGATAAGCACTAAGAATATTAAGCACTTTGTAGTTAGTAATTATTGACTGTTTGAAGAGTTACTTTAACTTTAGATTATTGTACATATTAATTGTTTTGAGGAGCAAATTATACACTTTCCAGTAATGTTGTGCAAATTCATAGGTGAAGTAATTTAGGATACTAATTGTAAGTCACTTTGGATAAAAGCGTCTGCTAAATGCTTAATTGTAAATGTAAATGTGGCTTTTAGCAGATGCTTTTATCTAAAGCGATTTACAATTAGTATATTTGTCAACAGTTGAACTGGTTAACCACCAGTTTTAGCAAGCAAATATCATTCTCCTCGAATAAGCATCATGTCATAAGGTTACTTCACTTGTGCATTTTTAGTACATTACTCGAAGGTTATCATTCACTCCTCAAAACAGTCATTAATTGCTAGCAGCCTAAATTCCGGCAAAGTGCTTAGTATTCTAAGAGCTGATCTAAAATGTGGTAGTCCATAAAAGGGATACTTGGGCTTGCAAAATAAAAGTGGGTACCAAAGTCAAAAAGGTTTTGAGAACCACTGCTGTAGTCAATACTTTTTGTGAAGGACATTAAACACTGATTAGACTAGACTGTTACTAACTGCTATGTGTGGCACTCACAGGTTGATCTGCTGGAGAGTTTCCTGGAACAGCAACTAATGCAAAGGATCCCTAGCTTCAACATGGTCGAGTTCACTAAAATCCTGATGTAAGACCTTTAGCTCTCTCTAGATCTGTGACTCAGAATAATATTTTAATGTTATTATCATTTTAATATATTATTATTATGCTTTTTTATTGATGTTATATTTGTAGTATTGATAATAACATTAACATAACAATAATAATGTAATGCGTATTTGTTATGTTATTATTATCCTAGCCAGACTACATTTGTGTAACTAAAAGGAGTAGCAACTGCTTCTTTTGGGGGGGTCATGTGTCAAAAAGGTTAAAAAAAACACTAGAAATTTCTGACTTTTTCCAAAAGTTATATTAATTCAAAATAAGACACAGAATGGTCCTCGCCCACCTTAATTGCCCTACTTGTTTTACTTAAGAAATATTAAGTAAAACAAGGCCACTAGGTGGCAGAGTAGTGTATCCGAAAACATTTCCACTGTGACATTTTGGCCATCTTTGATTCATTCTCTCCAGGGAGCATAAAGAGGAGGTGTCAGGTGACATATTTGACATTCTGCTGACCTTCACAGATTTTGTGGCCTTCAAAGACATGATTCTGAATTATCGAATAGTAAGTTGTCAGCCCTTTGGATTTTTACTGCATGTCTCCATGGTTGAAAGTTCAGTGCCACATTAAAGTACTAATACAGTATGTGTGTCTTTTCTAGGCCAAGGAGGGGAGAGGGCTGGATCTGAGCCAAACACTAATGGTTACCTCTCTGACCTCCACAGACTCCTCACTGTCATAATCTAATTAATGCTTTCTCATGGCCTACTGTATTGGTGTACCTACAAATATTATACTAAAACAATGCATACAAACAAGCATGACTTGTTAAAGCAGGAGTCACTTAGCATGCAGCTAAGTGACTCCTGCTTTAATGAGTCTTGCTGTTTAGAATTGGTGGCTTCTCATGGTATACTGTAATTTACACAAACAGCTGTTGGTGTGTTTTATGTTGCAATGGTTTGTGGGCATGTTTCAAGAATGAATTTAAGTCAGACACTGGTTGAGTTTGGAGGCAGGTGTGGTATAATATCAGTTATTAAATGATTTGTGCTCCAAGAGTGATGACGTTTTTTTGTAGGCCTACCCAGAATTTAATTTAGGATTCTTTATTTTCTTTGGATTTGCATTATTTGTGCCTGTGAATTAGATTTTACTTTAATATAAATATATTTGCAAGTGTTTGTTCATGTAAAATGTATAATTTTGTCAAACTCAAAAAACAGTGTTTTTTATGGTAAACTAAGTATTTGTGTTGGTTAGTAATGTAAATATGAATGTTCATTTGATTGTAAATAAAAATATTTTCCAGATAAGCACATCACCAACTACAGTAACTTTATTTGCCCCAGAACCCACTACATAGTTCATATTCACATTTTTCATACAAAATAATATTATTCCATTAGCCACAAAGGTGAAGCCTTTTCCATAAATTAGGAGATTGCAGTACATCACAATATCGTTAAACACAGGTGAATCTGTGTCGTTGTTTAACGTATGTAAATATTCTTAGGAACCCACATCTTCCACTTTAGGAAAGCATATACTGTGTAATCTTAACTGCCAAGCTTTAAGAGATGCAATATTTTGAATATAACTATTCAACTACATCTATATATATTTGACATTTTGCCGATTTGGCTTGGCTGTATTTGGCTCTACTTTGCAAATTGACTTTTTCACCTTTAGGAGTTGAATGAAACTGCTAAAGAAATGTAGCCTATAAGTTTGTAGCTATTATGACTTATATACAGTACTTATATAACATTTTTAGAATTTTTTGTGTATTCTAACAGGGTCCTCAAGATAATCCCAATGTCATTTTACCAGAAAACTCAAATGTTGTCTTGGACAAAGACAATAAAACTTTAATAAATAAAAAAAACAGCAATCTTTTATTAGAATAAAAAGTGAACTGCCTATTGGGCATAGTGGCCTTTGTCAAACGTTCCTTCCTGGGAGCTGAATCGCTGCTTGTATTCCTACGTAGGCACAGTGTTGCTAGCAGCATTCCCTCCATCGCCCCTCCAGTCCAGATAGGAGAAGTAGGCACTGGCACCATAGGTTATAGTCACTACAGCGCCAAAGAACTGGACACACACCACGTATAGGCAAACAGACAGACAAACAGACAGACAGACAGACAGGGACAAGGTGGGTAGTCAGAGGAAAAGAGAGAATGCAAAATAAGTCCAAACAGCAAAACAACAGCCTTCTGATGCTTGTCAGGACTATGACCTAAAGGCTTACGGGTTCTAATGATCGTGGCTAATGTACACGGTTACTTATTTCAAATCCAACTAGAAGGAACTTGGTAGAGAACATACTTACATTAAAGGCTGTACACCATCACTAAATGTCAATTTTCAATCAGAGCCCCTGTAAAATGTAGAACCCCTCAAGAACATTCTTGGATACTGACTTCGTTTTTTGTGATATCGTGCTAACTAGGTACAGTAAATAGACCAAACCAAAAACATATCCTCCATGGTCGCATAATAAAACACAAAAGAGTTTGTGGTAGAACAGAGGCCAGTGATGCATTTATTTTATATTCATCTCTTGTGCTCTCTCTCCTCACCCGCTGGTCAGCAGGCAGGGGAACTGTTCACAATTAATGTTCATCTACGTATAATGATCACTACTATTATATTGGGCAACCTCACTAACCATTACCTCTTGCCTCCATCCTGTGTGTGTGTGTGTGTGTGTGTGTGTGTGTGTGTGTGTGTGTGTGTGTGTGTGTGTGTGTGTGTGTGTGT